>CAUYQG010158945.1:0-39242 GCA_963574415.1 Tarsius wallacei | reverse complement strand
CATCTTGTACTAAAGACGTGATCACAAGTCTATCTGATTATACAAAAAGTGTTCTGGAATGGGATCGGGAGTTACAGTTGTTGTTGAGACAGGGTTTCTCTGTGTTGTCCAGACTGGCCTTGAACTCCTGGGCTCAAGTGATCCTCCTGCCTCAGCCTCCCAAGTAGCTGGACTACAGGTATGCACCACCATGCCTGACACTTTGAATTTCTCCTCACAAAGTGATTCTAAATTACAAACTAATGAAGAGGAAAGGTAGAGGACTTACAATGGTGCTATCTTGGCAACATCAAAGTAACTGATCCCCAAAAGTCCCTTTGAAAATCATAAATTGCTTCAATCTGAGACCCAATTTCTGTGCCAAGGAAAGCCTACTGAACTCCTTAATGAAGAATACAAAGCCCTGTGATACTTGAATGACGCTATGGAATTTAATAGCTTTGATGAGTCAGTTTTCTAATATATATAATTACATTCAAAGAGTTCTGTTCGGTTCCATTGAAACTACAATCAAATTCTTCCTTCACTGCAGACAATAACTTGCACTTGAGCAGAAGCTGAATAATGTCTCCTGCTGCACTCCTCTAAGTATAAATATGCAAAAATCTTAGAGTTAAATGTCTGAGTGGTTCTGTTTTATAATAGATCAATAGCTCATGGAATTAGTATTTGCCTTCTGAGCTAAAATAGTTTTTCTAAAGTTTTTCCAAATATTCTCGTATCTCTTAAAGTCATTGTCACAAATGACTTGTCATAAACGACAATGATGCTTTGATAACCCTGATAACATATTACCTCAAAACTGCAGTAGAAAGAAAATGGTAGAAGGTACAGAACATCCTTTGAGAAATCCAGAGAGGACTGATATTAGATATGAAAACAGTAGCTTGTGGCTTTTCTGAAAGAGAAGCACATTTCTTCTCGATTGAAGAGTGGAACTGGGGACAGATATAGTTTACTTTCAAATGTCCATGCACAATTTTCCCATTCTTTATCATGTCAAATGAAATATTCTCTGCATTTCCTATGTTTACCTGCTCCTTGGTCACACACCATTTGAGCAGAAAGGCTCACCGTATGCCGAGAAGGCACAGTCACAGGCAATCCCTCTGCGTTTCTTTCTACATCTCCCTGCCAGCTACAGCACAATTATCTGTAGCTGCTGCAGTGTCCTGCATACCCGGGCTCCACTCCTGGTGTCACTGTGGCTCTTTCCTCCAGATCCAAGACCATCCTGTTGAAACGCAGGGAATAAACGCACCCCAGAAAGTTTTTGTCCAGTGACTGTTCCACCTACACGGGCAACACTGCAAATGCAAACACATTTCTTGGAGTTTTATTCAGGATTTCGTGTCCTTGTCAAACTGAGGTCTTATGGAAAATGGCAGAAACTGTGATCTCTCAAATAGCTTTAAGAACAGATATAACTTCAGAAACACACATTTGATCAAATGTAAAGTAATGGCAAATTTCTTCCTTTATTTTATATATTTATTTCCATATTTTACTGTGTACATAATTATACGTATTTATGGAATACAGTATGTTGTTTTTATACACGTATACGATGTGTAATGATCAAATTGGGCTAATTAGCATATCCATCACCTCAAAGCTTTATCATTGTGTTTGAAACATTCAAAATCCTCTCTCCTAGCTATTTGAAAAACTAATTTAAATTGTCATTTGCTATAGTTACCCTACAGAACTATCAAACACTGGAACTTATTCCTCCTAGCTAACTATCATTTTGAGGAAGGTGATCTACTGACCACCTTCATGAAACTTTACCCTAATATGAATGATAATTATAGGTGAGTTTTTATGCTAACTTGGCTCCTGAAATCTTGATAAATGAACACCTACAACTATAATAAGTGAGAAAACAAGGCTATTCAATTTAATCTGTATGTGTGTTCCTATTCTCAAGCAGGCAGAATTCATTGTATATTAGTATTCAAAATCATATATATTCTACAGGACAAGTTGTATGATAATTCATGAGTTATCTCCATCTTAAAGTGGAACATGCTATTATTTACTTTAAAACAAATTAGAAATAAGCAAGGGAGAGCTTTTTTTAATAATTGCATTCACTTTGTTTTCTTCTCTTTTTTTTTTTTTTGAGTTGGAGTCTCACTCTGTCGCCCAGACTGGCGTGCAGTGGCCGCTCCCAGCCTCTGCAGCCTCGACCTGCTGGGCTCCAGCGATCTTTCTGCCTCAGTCTTCCAAGTAGCTGGAACTACAGGTGTGCGCTACCACGCCCAACTAATTTTTGATTTATTGTAGAGATGATGTCTCGCCAAGTTGCCCAGGCGGGTCTCGAACCCGCAGGCTCAGGCAATCCACTCACCTCAGCCTCCCAAAGCGCGGGATTACAGGCTGAGCCACCGAGCCTGGCTTTTTCTCTTTATTTTAAAGATGTAGAGTACAATTCAGGGTTAGGTACACGAATGTTCATTATGCAGGTACCTCTGTTGATGAGATGTGCCCCTCCCTCCCCTGGCAGTTTCCCACTACTCCCAATCCCTTTCTTATAGTATTATGATTATTGTTCAAGGTCCGCTTATGAGTGAGAACACATGGTACTCTGTTCTTTGTTTCTGTGATAGATCACTGAGTATGATAGACTCTGAATCCATCCAAGTTGCTGTGAAGTCCATATGTTTGTTCTTCTTTGTGGCTGCATAATATTCCATTGTATATATGTACCACATTTTTTAAAACTAGTCCAGCTTCCAAGGGCAGCATTGTTGGTTCCATGTTTTTGCTATTGTGAATAGAGCTGCAACAAGCATACGTGTGGAGGTATCTTTTTGGTAGAATGACTTGAGTTCCTCCAGGTATATTCCCAATAGGGGAATTGCTGGGTCATATGGAAGGTCAATTTCTAGTTCTTTCAGATATTGCCACGCTGTCTTCCAAAGAGGTTGCACTAATTTGCATTCCCACCAGCAGTGTAGAAGCGATCCTTTTTCTCCGCATCCTTGCCAGCATCTGTTGTTGTTTGTTTTATTAATGATGGCCATACTTACTGGGGTTAGGTAGTATCTCAATGTGGTTTTGATTAGCATTTCTCTGATGATGAATGAGGCTGAGCACTTTTTCATGTATCTGTTGGCTGCCCATATATCTTCTTTTGAGAGTGTCTATTCATGTCTTTTGCTTACTTTTTAATGGGGCTGTTTGTTTTTTCCTTTCAGCACGTTTGAGTTCCTTGTAGATACTAGACAGGCCTTTGTCAGATATACAGCTGGAAAATATGTTTTTCCATTCTGTGGGCTGAGCCAACTTAAAGTAGGGTTTCTTACAAAGAAATGAAGCAAAATATAAGTTTTTCCTCAGGGAAAAAATTTCAAGAAATAATAAAGTAACCAAAGAGATGTCTTTCATATCCTAGAACTACACACACTTGCAAGGAGAAATGTTGCTTCTGCTTGTGCAAAAAAAAAAACTGTAGATATGAGAGTTGCTCAAGTTCATTTACAGTGAAAAGGAGTTAGTCATGCATCTATATGAGAATAACACTATGAAATGCGATTATTTTATTAAATATTATGGGAGGAATCAAAGACGGTGATCTTTTCAGCTGGGACAGAAGAGCAAAATAAATCACTAATTCTATTGCAAGCAGTAAATTGCAATAAGCTTGTCTATTGGACAAGCAATAAAGATACTTGCTTAGAGCAACATAACCAAACAGTATCTGTCTTTACAAATAAAAATATTGTTCTTTAAATATGGTTCAAGATTTCATACATAATCTTACAAGCACTAAATATAATTTTTTTTTTTGAGTTAGAGTCTCACTCTGTCACCCAGGCTGGAGTGCAGTGGTACACTCATGGCCACTGCACACCTTGACCTACTGAGCTCAGGTGATCCTTCCGCCTCAGCCTTCCAAGTAGCTGGAACCACAAGCGTATGCCACTACATCTGGCTAATTTTTTTTTTTTTTTTTTTAACTGTAGAGACGAGGTCTCACCAAGTTGCTCAGGCTGGTCTTGAACACTTGGGCTCAGGCAATCCTCTCACTTCTGCCTCCCAAAGTGCTGGGATTACAGGTGTGAGCCACCACACCCAGCACTAAATATAAATTTTGACAGTAACAAATTAAAAAATAAAACAGGCTGGGAGCAGTGGCTCATGCCTATCATCCCAACACTTTGAGAGGCCAAGGCAAAAGGATTACTTGAGCCCAGGAGTTCAAGACCAGACTAGTTAAATTAGTAAGACCTCCATCTTTGAAAAAAAAAAGTTATCCAGGCATGGTAGGTAGCTCCTGCCTATATCCCAGCTTCTCAGGAGGCTGAAGTAGGAAAATCCCTTGAGCCCAGGAGTTTGAGGTTACAGAGCTATAATCATGCCACTGCACTCCAGCCTGGGTGATCAAGCATCTGGGTGTCATTTGTCAATAGATAGATGACAGATAGGTAGATAGGTAGGTAGGTAGGTAGGTAGATAGACAGATAGATGATAGATAGATAGATAGATAGGTAGATAAATGAATGGATGACAGATGATAAAACAAAGCAAAATGACTAGTCAATTCAATCAAATGATTTTGTGATTTCTTACAAAACATATTTTTGGAGACAGTTATGATTAAAGCTCTGACATCTATAGTTTCCTTAAATTAATCAAGAAAAGTCAAATCATTTTTAATAGATTGTCACATACATAATATCTCACTTTTATTTTCTCTGACAAATGAGTTAGTAACATCATCAAACTTTAGACTGCAATCAAGAAATTTAATAGATAAAGTAATAATGAAAGTAACTTCCAAATCAGATATGCTAAAGAGATTTTTGCTAATTACTAAGTGTCCATGATTTGTCCAGAGAGCGTGACTTACCACTAAGTTCTAGCATGATACAATCTGCGATCACTGGGTTCTCTGCAAACACCCCAGAAGCAGTTACCATACAAAAGAAAGACAAGGAAAGTAGGGAAATGGAGTTATGAAGTTGCAGGCTAACAAACTCAACATGCAAAAACCAGTGAATAGCTGGATATTTCAAACTATCCAAAATAGACATTAAGAATACAATTCAGGCCAGGCTCGGCGGCTCAGCCTGTAATCCCAGCACTTTGGGAGGCCGAGGCAAGGAAAAAGTTTCAACAAAGCTAATTTTAAAAGGGCCTATATGGCAAACAATCTTGTTACACTTTGTGTACACATAAGACTTATTAAGTCTAAATAAGTAAACAGGGCCGGGCTTGGTGGCTCAGCCTGTAATCCCAGCACTTTGGGAGACCGAGGCGAGTGGACTGCCTGAGCCCGCGGGTTCGAGACCCATCCAGGCAACTTGGAAAGACCTCGTCTCTCCAAGAGGTCAAAAATTATCCGGGCACGGTAGCTCATGCCTGTAGTTCCAGCTACTTGGAAGACTGAGGCAGAAGATCACCTGAGCCCAGTAGGTCGAGGCTGCTGTGGCCTGTGGGCGGCCAATGCACTCCAGTCTGGGTGACAGAGTGAGACTCCGATTCACAAAAAAAAAGAATACAGTCCTATTCACAATAGCAACAAAAAATAAAATACTCAGGTGTACATTTTACCAAGAAAGTGAAAGACCTGAAGACCTGTATACTGAAAACTATAAATCACTGATTAAAGAAATTGAACAAAACACAAATAAATGGAAAGATACCTCCTGCTCATGAATTGGAAGAATCAATAGCTTTGTTTTTAATTTTTTTTTTTTTTTTTGAGTTGGAGTGTCACTCCGTCGCCAGACTGGAGTGCCGTGGCCACTCCTGGCCACCACAGTCTCAACCTGCTGGGCTCCGGCGATCCTTCCGCCTCAGCCTTCCAAGTAGCTGGAACTACAGGCGCGCGCTACCACACCCAGCTAATTTTTTTATTTATTGTAGAGATGAGGTCTTGCCAATTGCCGGATGGGTCTCGAACCTGCGGGCTCAGGCGATCCACTCACCTCAGGCTCCCAAGGCGTGGGATTACAGGCTGAGCCACTGAGCCCGGCTTGTTTTTACTTTTTATGAATACATAATGTTTATACATATTTATGAAGTACATGTGACATTTTGATACAAGAATACAATATGTAATTATCAAATTTGGGTAACCGGGATATTCATTACCTCAAATATTTATTTGCTTACGTTGGAGACATTCCAAAGCTTCTCTTCTAGCTTTTGTGAAATATACAATAAATCACTGCTAACGATAGTTGCCCTATTGTGCTATCGAACACCAGATCTTATTTCTTCCATCTAACTACATTTTTGTACCCATCAGCCAACCCCCCCCATGCCCTCCTCCCCACTACCCTTCTCTATTCTCTGGTAACCACCATTCTGCTTACGACCTCCATGAGATACTTTTAGCTCCTACACACGAGTGAGAACATACAATAATTGTCTATGTCTGGCTTGTTTCACTTAACGTCCTACAATTCCATCCATATTGCTGAAAATGAAAGGATTTTACTTTTTCTTATGGTTGAATAGTATTTCATTGTGTCTTTATGCCACATTTTTCTTAGCCATTCACTCACTGCTGAGTACTTGGGCTGAGTCCATGTTTTGGCTGTTGTGAATAAAGCTGCAATAAACATGGGAGTGCAGACATATTTTTGATATACTGATTTTCCTTCATTTGGCTAAATAACCAGTGGCTGGATTGCTGGATCATATGGCGGTTCTATTTTTAGTTAGTTAAGGCTCTCTATACTGTTTTCCACAGTGGCTATACTAATTTACATTCCTATCAACAACGCATGATCCTTTCTTTTCTCTGTATCCTCCTCAGCATGTTATCTCCTGTCTTTTTGATAATAGCCATTTTACTGAGGTGAGATGATGTCTTACTGTGATTGTGATTTTCATTTCCCTGATGACTAGTGATGTCGAACATTTTTTTTCATATATCTGTTGGCCATTTGTATGTCTATTTTGAGAAATGTCAACTCCAATATTTTGCTTATTTTTAATCAGATTTTTTTTTTTTGCTATTGAGTCCCTTATATATTCTGGTTATTAATACCATATTAGTGAATAGTTTGAAAAATATTTTATCCCATTCTGTAGGTTTGCCTCCTCACTTTGTAGATGTTTCCTTTCCTGTACAGAAGCTTTTTGTCTTAAAGTCATCCCATTTGTCAATATTTGCTTTGGTTGCCTGTGCTTTTAAGGTCTTACTCAAAAAATATTTGCTCAAACCACTGTCCTGAAGCATTTTACCTAGGTTTTCTGCTAGTGATTTCATAGTTTTGAGTCTTATATTTAAGTCTTCAATACATTTTGAGTTGATTTTTATATATAAGAAGTCAGAGTTCAGTTTCACTCTTCTGCATGTGATTATTCAGTTTTTGCAGTGCTATTTATTGAAGAGACTGCCCTTTCCTAAATGTATGTTCTTGGCAGTTTTGTTGAAAATCAATTGGCTATAAATATGTGGATTTGTTTCCATTGGCCTATGTGTTTGTTTTTTATGCCATTACCACGCTGTTGCTTTGGATAACTATAGCTTTGTAGTATAGTTTGAAGTCAGGTAGTGTGATGTCTCTAGCTTTCTTCTTTTTGCTCAGGATTGCTTTGACTATTCAAGGATTTTTTGTGTGTGTGTGGTTACATGCAAATTTTAGGCTTGCTTTTTCCATTTCTGTAAAGAATGTCATTACTATTTTGATAGGGATTACATTGATTCTGCAGTTCACTTTGGATAGGATGGACACTTTAACATTAATTTTTCCAATTTATGAACATGGGTTATTTTTCCATTTTGTGTGTCCTCTTCAATTTCTTTCATCAGTAATTTACAGTTTTTATTGTAAAGATCTTTCACTTCTTTGGTTAAATTTATTCTTAATGTATTTTATTATGTTTCTGTAGCTATAGCAAACAGGATTGCTTTCTTGATTTCTTTTTCAGATTGTTCACATATAGAAATGCTACTAATTTTTGTATGTTCATTTGTATTCCACAACTTTACTGAAATAATTTATCAGTTTGAACAGTTTTTTAGTGGCGTCTTTAGCTTTTTCTAAATATAAGATCACGCAGTCTACAAAGAGGGACAATTTGACTTCCTCTTTTCCAAGTAGAATGCCTTTTTTTTTTTTTTTTTTAATTGAGTTGGAGTCTCACTCTGTCGCCCAGACTGGAGTGCAGTGGCCGCTCCTGGCCACCGCAGCCTCGACCTGCTGGGCTCCGGCGATCCTTCCGCCTCAGCCTTCCAAGTAGCTGGAACTACAGGTGCGCGCTACCACGCCTGGCTAATTTTTTGATTTATTGTAGAGATGAGGTCTCACCAAGTTGCCCAGGCAGGTCTTGAACCCGCGGACTCAGGCAGTCCGCTCACCTCAGCCTCCCAAGGCGTGGGATTACAGGCTGAGCCACTGAGCCCGGCGAGAGTGAATATTTGAAAGCTGAGGAGTGAATGAACTTCTAGAGACTGAATTCTGTGAGTGGGCAGGAACCTCTTGGCTTCTCTTCAGAGTGTTCTAGAGGTGAAGCCACATGAAGGATGTGATCCTATGTATCTATTTGGCCAAGGTTGGTAACCGGATGTAAGAAGGACGATGCCATTCGGTTTGTTTGTCTTCTGTGAATCAGGAACAAGACTCACTGATAGAACTATCAGGGGATCCCTAAAAAACCCCAAATTATCTTTTTTTTGGAGGTTGGGCCCCTCGTAGTACACAAAATTTGTTCCTCTGGGTTACACAGTCAACCAAAGTTTTAAGTTTTTATCTGGAAGTTTTGAGACGATTGTGTAATGATTTGCAAAAGAAACGTCACAAGTTGTGGCAAACAGGTGACTGGTTCTTCCACCATGACAATGCACCCTCCCACACTATGCTGAATGTTCAGCTGCTTTTGACCAAAAACGGCATGACGTCATGCCCCATTCTCTCTATTCACCCAATTTCACCCCCAGTGACTTTTGTTTCTCCTAATGAAAAAAGTCCTCAAAGGGAAATGTTTGCGATGTAGCAAAAGCACTAAAAGGCATCAAAATTGAAGAGTTCAAAAATTGTTTTGAGCAGTGGAAAAAGCATCTCGATAGGTATATTGGCATCAAATGGAGAGTAATTTGAAGCTGACTGAAGTTTCAACATGTAAGAATAAATACACCATTTTTAATAAATAAATTCCGTCTTGAGGGGCTCCCTCATGCTTAGAAAATTCTATACTTGGTCCTCTCTTGATAAAAAAACAAAAGCAAAAAACAAAAAACAAAAGGTAAAAATACACTACTTTTCTTTTTGGACAACTTTGTCTCCAGCCAGGGTGGAAAAGTAGAAAATGAGAAAATGAACTCTCCCAACCCTTTGATGCTAAAAGCGACGGGGCTGTCAGTTCCTCAGCTAGAAGAAGGTGCAAACTTCCTCCAGGGCACAAAGGAGGAAGTAGCAGGACTTCCTCTCTCCTTCCCTTCTTTCCCTATTCCCTCCCTCCTTTTCATTTCTTCTTTCTTAATGTTTGGGAAATGTGAAACCGCTGGTTTCAGACACTTGTACTTTAGCACCTGATTTGATTTTTTTTTAAGCTGAAGGAATACTGGTGTTGACACAGTTCTTTCAGTGTGGGTAAAAGGAAGCAACAAGAAAAGAGGTGCAAAAAGTTCCCTTTGGATATAAAAACAATTTGCCTTAGGACTCTGCAGGCTGAATACTCAGCCTCCGAAGATCGCATTTTTGCCATCAGCCTTGCCACCCAAGACTCTGTTTTCCTTCCCTTTCTTCCCCTCTTTTTTCCTCTGACACTTTTTGCATGTGTATCGATGCAATAAAGTTGCTTAGAGCTTTTTAAAAAAAATTATTCAACAACTTTCAAGTGGAAAAATATTGGGGTCTTTTAATTTCATTTTTGGTTTTTTTTTTTGCATTGTGTGTGTCTCCTTTCTGTTTGCTAAACAGTAATTGCGGATCTTCCTGGCCACCTTTAATACTCCCTGCTAATTATCCTGAAATAAATCTCTTTCAAGCCCGCATGCCAGCAGTTCTGGGATCCGAGCGGCTCTTTCAGCTCCCGGCTGCCTGTCACTCAAATGGGCCTCAGCTGCAACTCGGAATGATGAGTATTAACCTCCCGCTGGGAAGATTCACCCAATCTCCCCACTTCCAACAGCAGCTCCCAGGGCCGCACCACGTTCCTACCTGTTAGCCTAAGCTGGGATTTTCTTTTGCTAACGCTGTGATTTTGAAAAGTGGAAGAGGATTCCTGGGAGAAAGACACTCAGTTAACCTTCTCCTAATTGCCATTCAAGATGGAAAAGGGAGAGAAACACGGTGGCTGTCCCAGGAGGGCGACTGGGCCATGGAGTGGTCTGCGGCCTTAGCAGGAAGCAGGCTGGTCTGTTGGTGAGTGAGCAAGAACGTCTTCCGGGTCCAGAGATCTATGTCCAGAGACTCCTTCCTGAGGGCAGTTGATGGCTGGTGTCTGGGGACAGGACTTGATTTCCAATTATTGTCCTTTCTGATGTCCTCGCGTCTCCTCAAATGTCCCTCACTGATGTACTTTTGGTAGTTCACTGGGCTCTTCTTCCTCTACCCAACTGCTGCTATTCCCTTCCACATTTTCCCTCACCTTGTTCAGCAAGAGTCATCGTTTCTTGCTGATCTGTAGTCTGTTTAGTTTTATTTTTAATATTTAATTTTCTGTCAGCCAGGCTGGAGTGCAGTGGCACAATCACGGCTCACCATAGTCTCGAGCTCTTGGGATCAGCCGATCCTTCTGCCTCAGCTTCCTGAGTTCCAAGCACACACCACTATGTCTGGCTCATTTTTTTATTTTTGTAGAGATGAGGTCTTGCTATGTTGCCTAGGCTGGTCTCAAACTCCTGGGCTCAAGCGATCCTCCTGTCCTGGCCTCCCAAAGGGCTAAGATTACAGGCATGAGCCACTGTGCCCGGCTGTAGTGTTTATATTTCTTCTGAATTGTGTGGCTGGTCTCCCCTGCTTCTCGTGAGTTAGGCAGTAATCTCCCCTCACTCTGGTTTTCTTCAGATTCCATTTACTTCTCTGCTTCCTCCCCAGTCTTTCTGTTAAGATGAGAAAATGGCTGCCCAGGCAGCAACCTCGCATCAAGAGTAATAAATAGTACAGACTCCAGGCAATGCTACCCTACATCTGGTAAATGAATGAATGAATAAAAAAATAAATCGTGTTCCCTGATAGTAGGCCACCTTCCTAGATTGACTTCTCTGAAATCTTTTCTTTTTATGTTTATCAATTGCCAGTTCACCTCCTTGGGAAGGATTCCGCTGCCTGACCACTGGCAGACACAGTCATGTGATTTGCTTTGGGCCATAAATGATACTTAAAGCCAATGTGTGTCACTTCTAGACGGAAGTTGTGAGAAACTAGAATTCTCTTTTCCTTCTGTCATATTTGCTGGAAAATTCCAGATAATAACTGCTCCATCAGATTGGGCCTTAGAGTGAGAGCCCCTAGTTGATCTGCCATGGACATATGGTGTGAACAAGAAATAAACCTTTGCAGCTTTGTGGCACTGAAGTTTTAGGTTTTTAAAATTACTACAACAATTATCAATAACTCAAAAAATAACAGTTGCTAGAGAGGGTGTGGCGAAAAGGGAACTCTTCTACACTGTTGGTGGGAGTGTAAACTAGTGCAACCTCTGTGGAAAGCAGTGTGGCGATTCCTAAAAGCTCTAAATATCAACCTCCCACATGACCCCGCAATCCCCCGACTGGGAATATACCCTGAAGAACTCAAATCACTCTATAAAAAAGATACCTGCACACGTATGTTTATCGCAGCATTGTTCACAATAGTGAGAACCTGGAAGCAACCACGCTGTCCATCAAAAGAGGACTGGATTAAAAAAATGTGGTACATATACACAATGGAATACTACGCAGCCATAAAAAAAGAACAAAATCATGAATTTCGCAGCAACTGGATGGAACTAGAGTCTATAATACTGAGTGACCTCTCACAGAAACAAAGAACTGAGTATCACATGCTCTCACTCATATAGTGGACCTTGATCATCCAATGTATTATCATAAGAAAATGACTGACAGTGGTGGGAAACTATGGGGGGGAGGGGTAGGGAGATGGAATTACTGGTAGTAAATATCTGTCTGGGAATGGGGAGACACCTCTTATCAACAAGGGTGCCTGAACGAAGCATATTTGTATACCTAACCCTTAACTGTACCCTACAATATCATAATAAAAAATATTGAATATAAAAAAAAATAAAAATAAAAAAATAAAATTACTGCAACATAATCTAACCTATTCTGACGATACACAAATATCTATATCCATGTGAGATCTCATTTTCTCAGTATTTATTTACGTTTTAGAGACAGGATCGCACTCTGTCACCCAGGCTGGAGTGCAGTGGCATGATCATAGTTTTCAAGTAGCCTTGACCTTCTGGACTCAAGCTATCCTCCTGTCTCAGCCTCCTGAGTAGCTAGGACTATAGGTGTGTACTACCACAACTGGATAATTTTTAATTTTTTGTAGAGTTGAGGGTCTCGCTATGTGCCCAGGCTGGTCTCAAACTCCTGGCCTCAAGTGATCCTCTCCCTTCAGCCTCCCCAAAAGTTGGGATTACAGGAATGAGACACTGCCCCACCTCATTTTCTCAGAATTTAAATTTATACTTTTTATCTTCTTCTGAATAAAGATATTTTCCTACTTAGCTGGCCTCCTATTCTTTTCAATGTTATAAGCCAGATATCAGAAATCTAAATCCTGGCCAAAAAGAAACAGACTTTTTTTAGATTCTTAAACTGAAAAGGTGAGTCTTACATCATCAACGAATCCCTCGTAAATTATGTAGAACACCATATTGCTCCTATGTATCATGTCTCAAAATATCAGAGCAGGGCTACCACGTACAGTTATAAGGTTGCACGCAGAAAATCTAAAGGGCAGGGCATTTTCAAAGAACACAAAGTGAATGGCTGTGTAGACCCTTTGTAGACCCTTCTAATAGAGGTTCTGCTTATAAGAAATTTTCAGGAGACGGAGCAATTTTGCATTTCACCATCAACACAAAACCGGAGATGCAACACAAAACACAAAACCAAAATCATTCTAAAAGGATGCATTGGATATTGCCAACATCCTCCAGGAAATTAGAATGGGAGAATCCTTACTATATTGCATCTTTGGCACAACTCAAGCTAAGTATGAGTTCCTGATACTTCCAGGCTTCCTGTCAGTCTCATCTTCCATCTCATCTTCCACTTGACCTCAGCTCCAGGAAGGCTTCTTAACTTTTGCTACATTGTGTCTTAGAAGACCTTGTTTCTGATTTTCCCTTTTTGTGGTCTTTGCCTTCTGGGCCTGCCCAGTAGGGAAAGCTCAGTAGATTGGAAGTTAAGTAGATTTCTCCCAGCATACCTTTGGACTCTTCTCTGTTCAGTTCCTCCCCTGGATTGTTTTCATCTGTCAAGTCCTTGGTCTTGATTGGTCAAGGGTCTGCCCTAAGACATAGTGGTGTTCCTTTTAATTCTGATGATCACTGGTTAGACAGTAAAATGTGTTGGTTGTGGGGTTTCTTTCTCTAAGAGTATTCCGTCTTAAAACTCCAGCATGTGGCATAGAATTAACACTATTAACTGCAAGAGGCACCTTTGCTGCTGAATATTCCCTGCCTCTGTAAATCACCCTCCCATTGCCTACCATGACAGTTATGCAAGTGACCTTTGGATTTCACAATTTTTTAAAAAAAATTATGACGTTGCAATCCACTCCACCCATGGAAATGTACCATATTGAGATTGTGAAATTGTTGGGGAGACCAGAGAATAAGTGAAAAAAAAAATCGTGAAAACAATAAGAAAGTGATGGTTTGGACTGAAAGGCTTGGTATTATGATGGTAAGAGCTCTGCTCCTGGCTCTTCTACTGGCTGAATGGCCTTGCACAGATCACTTAACTTCTCTGGGTTCAGTTTTCCCATCTGTAAAATGTGATAGAATCTTTCCAGTTCCAGCATTTTACAATTCTGTAAAGTAATGTTGATGAATATTTAATAATATTAACTTTAAAAATGTATTTCCAGGTGTAGTCCTTTTCTAGGTACCCTGGGAGATTTTTTTTATTGCCTTTAAGAACCTATCTGTTGAGCTAATTTTTAGCCCATATGAAGTTCATCCCAGCAATCTTGTGAAATTAGCAAGGGTATTTATCCTCATTTCATGATCATGAACTATCAGGATTATGCATTTTGCCCAAAATTATAGAGGCCCTTTAGTGGTGGAAGTAGGATCAGAACCCAGAAATCCTAACTCCCATATCCTATATTAGATAAAAGGAAGTTCTTGCTCTCAAGTCATTACTAGGGTGGAAATGATTGAGACACACTCTACTACAATCACTCAGTTTAATCAACACAATTGAATGTATTTTATACATTTAGTAGTGAGTAAATTGTGTTTTCCTAGCTTCAAAGAATGTATGGTCTTGTGAGGGTCTGTTACATGAGCAAGAAGTGGTATGATAAGGGTATTTTCAGGATGTTCTCTTCCAGCTAGGATGGAGTAACAAGAACAAGGTTTACCTTTCCATCCCCAAACAACTGTAAAACTGGACAAAATATATAAAATAATGACTTTCAAGTCATTAAACATAAAGGCCGCAAAGGATGATGATCCTTAGTATACGGGAAACAAATGAAGCAAGTCCTGTGATCACCCCAGCTTATCGCCTAGAGAGAGTTTCCAGGTCATAGTACAGGGAGGGGAAACCCAGAGGATCATGGACGTTTACTTGAGTTTAGAAGACATACCTGGAAGTCTGGGGAGGCAAGGTGGCTAGAGTTCACAGGGTAGAGTAGCAGAGTGGAGAGACCTCCAAAAAGAGCTCTATAGAGAGTTCTACTCAAATCTTCATTTGAGTTGTATTAATCAGTACATGTATATGAGGATGCTACTCAAAGCTAGAGGAAGAATCACCTAAAAGGATGAGATGAAAAATATCTCTGAAGATCATACAGAGCCAAGAATAGTTCCTATTTCCTTCATCCAGAGTGGAAAAATTCATCATTTATAGGACATTGAGTAGAATACGCCGAAGAGTTATGTCTCAGTTGTGGGAAAAATTAGCTCTAGATTAAAATGTCGATCCCACCTAGCAAAGCTTTAAAAAAATCCTGAAAGGATCAAGCTGTTTCCAAGCAACTTAATTGTGTTACAGAAAAAAGCTCAAAATATTTATAGAAATATAAATATATCCAGTACCCAACAAGGTAAAATTCACAATGTCTAGCAACCTAATAAAAAAATTACAAGACATGTAAAGAAACAGAAAAATATGTCCCACGAAGAAAAAATCTATCAATAGAAACCAACTAAAAATTACACAGATGATAGAATTTATAGACAAGAACTCTAAAACAATTATAACTGCCTAAGTTTATAAATACAAGAAACTAGCTGAAAGATTAAGAATGTAAAGAAGAGATATGGAAATACTGATACTACGATGTCTGAGATGAAAAACAAATGCTGGATGAGATTAACAGCAGATTAAGCATTATAGAAGAAAGCATCAGTGAACTTGAAGACATAGCCATAAAACTATCTGAAACAAAATATGACGAGAAAAACAAACTGACAAATAAATGACTTGAACATCAGTGATCAGTGAAACAATTCTAAGTGGTCTAATATATGTGTAAGTGGTGTTCTTAAAGAGGGAAGAGAAGCAAGATGGAAACAAAAATTTGAAAAATCAATGAAAAATTTTTCCATTATAAATGAGAAACTTACTGAGAAATGAAAGTGTATAGTATTTTAGTTTTAGAGATGGGATCTTGCTATGTTGCCCAGGCTGACCTTGAACTCCTGGGCTCAAGCAATCCTCCTACTCAGACTTCTAAGTAGCAAAGTATATAGTTTTAAGGTATTAACAATCTGTATTGGGGTGCCAAAAAATATATACATATTTTGAGAGATGTCATCTATGCATTACTTTTAGTTTGCTGTAATCAGAAGTGTCTGGATGCTGATAGTAACGAATTTGAGCACCTTTTGTAATTGCAGAAGTCAAACGTGACTTGTATTTACCTACAATTTTAATACAGTTTTTTCCTTTCTTAAAATGTATATACCTTTTTTGGGCATTCTCTGTATTAGTCAGAATTTTCCATATAGGATATACAGAGAGATATATGGAGGCATTTATTATGGGAATTGGCTTATGTGATTATGAAGACCAAGAAGTCTCACAATATGTTGTAAGCAAGATGGAGAACTAGGAAAAAGCTGGTGGTGTGATTCAGTCCAAATCCAAAGACCTGAGAATCAGAAGTCAAAGGAGCAAGAGGGTGGGGGATATGGAGGGTGCTGATATAAGTCCTAGAAATCTGAAGACTCAAGAATCAGGAGCTCTGATATTGGAAGGCAGAAGAAAATGGGTATCTCAGCTCAAGAAACGAAAGAATTTGCCCTTCTCCCTTTCTTTCTGTTTGAACCCTCGACAAATTAGATGACCATCCACATTGGTGTGGATGGGTCTTCTTTACTTAATCTACTAATTCAGATGCTAATCTCTTCCAGAAACACCTTCATAGACACATGCAGACATAAAGGTTTAAAAAAATGTAATATAAAATAATTTTAAATTCAGGGGTACAAGCATATGTTTGTTACATGACGATATTGCATACTGGTGAGGATTGGGCTTCAGGTGTCCCCATTTCCCAAATAGTGAACATTGTACACAGTAGGTTCCATCTGAACTCTTAACCCACTTCCTACCTCCTTGCTTTTAGTGTCCATCTTTATGTCTATTTATCTCCTATTTATAAATGAGAATATGCTATGTTTAGTTTTCTGTTTCTGAGTTAGTTCATTTAGGATGATGTTCTCCAGCTTCATCCATGCTGTTGCAAAGGACATAATTTCATTCTTTTTTATGGTTGTGAGGTATTCCATGGTGTATATATACCACATTTTCTTTATCCAGTTAATTGTTGATGGGCACAGAGGGTTGCTTGCATGACTTTGCTATTGTGACTAGTGCTGCAATGAACCTATGAATACAGGTATCTTTTTTATATAATGATATCTTTTCCTTTGGGTAGATACTCAGTAGTGAGATTGCTGGCTTGAATGGTAGTTCCATTTTTAGTTCTTTGAAAATCTTCATAGTTTTCCATAGTGGCTGAACTAGTTTACACTCCCACCAACAGTGCATGAGCATTCCCTTTTCTCCACATCCATGCCAACATCTGTTCTTTGATATTTTAATAATAGTCATATTAACTGGTATAGGATGATATCTCATTATGGTTTTAATTTCCATTTCTCTGGTAATTAGTGATGTTGAGCATTTTAAAAATGTTTGTTAGCTGTTTATATGCCTTTTTTGAGTAGTGTCTTTTCGTGTCCTTTGCCCATTTTTTTGATGGGGATGTCTATTTTTTTCATGTTGACTTGTTTGAGTGCTTTGTAGATTCTATAGTCCTTTGTCTGAGGCATAATTTGCAATTATCTTCCCTTATTTTATATGTTCACTCTGCTGATTTTTTCTTTTGCTGTGCAGAAGGTTTTTTTTTTTTTTTTTTTTAAGTTTAATTAAATCCCATTTCCCATTTGCCTATTTTTTGTTTTTGTTGCATTTGCTTTTGGGGTCTTTATCATAAATTCTTTGCCTTGGCCAATGTTCAGAAGAAATTTTCCTAGATTTTTGTCTAGGATTTTTATAGTTTCATGTCTTATGCTAAAGTCTTTAGTCCATCTTGAGTTAATGGTGAGAGGGCAGGGGTCCAGTTTCATTTTTATGCATATGGCTACTCAATTTCTCCAACACCATTTATTGAGTAGGGTGTTCTTTCTCTATTGTTAATCTTTGTCAGCTTTGTCGAATATCACTTGGTTGTAGGTATGTGGCCTTGTTTCTGGGTTCTCTGTTCTGTTAATATACCTGTTTATTTTTATACCAGTACCATGATGTTTTGGACCATTAAACAAATCTCAATTAGTTTAATGGAATTCAAAGAAAAGTGTGTTCTCTGATCATAAGGCAAACAAATTGGAACTATAATACCAGAAAGATATCTTGAAAATCCCCAAATATTTGGAAATTAAATAGCATACTTAAAAATACTAGCTGGGCTCAGAGGCTCAGCCTGTAATCCCGCGCTTTGGGAGGCTGAGGTGAGTGGATTGCCTGAGCCTGCGGGTTCGAGACCCACCTGGGCAACTTGGTGAGAACTCATCTCTATAATAAATCAAAAAATTAGCCGGGCATGGTAGCGCACGCCTGTAGTTCCAGCTACTTGGAAGGCTGAGGTGGAAGGATCACCAGAGCTCAGCAGGGAGAGGCTGCAGTGGCCGGGAGCGGCCACTGCACTCTAGTCTGGGTGACAGAGTGAGACTCCAACTCAAAAAAAAAAAAAAAGAAAAAAGAAAAAATTCATAGGTCAAAGAAGTAATCAAAAGAAAAAATAAAAAGTATTTTGAATCGAGCAAAAATAAAGATATATAAAAAATGTGGAAAGTAGCTAAAGTAGTATTTAAAGGGAAATTTATGGTATTAATGTCTATATTGTTTAAAAAAAATATATGCACCAATGACCTTGTCTTCCACCTCGGGAAGATAAAAAGAGAAAGACAAATGAAACTCATAATAAAGAGAAGAAAAAAATAATAAACACCACAATGGAAGTCAATTTAAAAGATTACCAAAAAATAAAAATAAAAAGAGTAGAGAAAAATCTATGAAACTCAAAGGTGATTCTCTGAGAAGATCAATAAAATTGATAAACTTCGAATCAATCGGGTTGACTAGAAAAAGGAGAAGACACACATTACCAATAAAGAGTTAGTATCACTATGGCTTCCGTAGATATTTAAAGGAGAGTAAAGAAGAACTTTAGCCAATAAATTCTACAACTTAGACTAAATGGACACATTTCTTGAAGGTACAAACTAGCAAATCTCATTCAAAAAGATAGATAGCCTTAATAACTCTATACAAAAGAAACTGACCTTGTAGATAAAAATCTTCCCCCAAAGAAAGCTAGGCCCAGAAGGTTTCAAGGGGGAAATTATATCAAGCATACAAAGAAGAAAAGTAATATTAATTATATACAAACTTTTACAGAATATTGAGAGGAGGAAATATTTTTCTACTCAGTCTATGAGACAGTTTTACACTGATACCAAAACCAGACAAAAGACAGTACAAGAAAATCAAAACTACAGAGCAGTATGGATATAAAAACTCTTAACAACATTTTAGCAAATCAAATCCAATAACATGCAAGTGGAGTTCAAAATTTCATGAAAAATATAATTAAAAGATAACTTTTTAAAAAAACTTTATTTCTCAACATAAGCACCATCAAGTTTAAGACTCTTCTGTTAGCAATGGTGTCAGCCATTGACTCCATTCTTAAAGAACTGAGGGTCCTAGAAATTTGACTGTCAATGCAGTTTTAAACATGAATAACTGGAAGAAAAATGAGTTGCCCTAAATAGTTTTTAAGACTAAGAAACAAAAAAGTCAGAGAAGTCAAATCAGAGCTGTATGTTTTCCCATAGAAACTCTGATAAAATTGCCCTTGTTGGATGAAAGAAATGAGCAGGGGTGTTGTTGTGGTAGAGAAGGAATCTCAGATAAAATTTTCTTGGGTGTTTTTCTGCTAAAGCTTTGGCTAACTTTCTTAAATCACTCTCATAACAAGCAGATGTTATCATTCTTTGATCCTCCAGAAAATCTACAAACAAAATACCTTGAGCATCCCCAAAAAACTGTTGCCGCGACCTTTACTCTTGACTTGTAACCACTTCCACCTCTTGGTAGCCATTGCTTTGATGTGCTTTGTCTTCAGGATTGTACTGGTAAAGCCATATTTCATCTTCTGTTACAATTCTTTGAAGAAATGACTCAGGATCTTGATCCCACTAGCTTAAAATTTTCATTGAAAGCTTTACTCTTGTCTTCAGCTGATCTGGGGGCAGTGGTTTTGAATCATCAGGTAGAAAATTTGCTCAACTTTAATTTTTTCGTCAGAACTGTGTAAGTTGAACCAGTTGAGATGTCTGTGGTGTTGGCTATTGTTTGTTAATTGTTGGCCCTCCTCAAATAGGGCACAAACGAGGTTAATTTTTTTCTTGCAAATTGATAGGGATGGTCTGCTGTTGCAGACTTCATCTTCCATGTCATATTGCTCCTTCTTAAGACAAGTTATCCATTTGTAAACTGCTGATTTCTTTGGGACATTGTCCTCTTAAGCCTTTCATAAAGCATCAGTGATTTTATCATTCTTCCACCCAAGCTTCACCATAAATTTGATGTTTGTTCTTGCTTCAATTTTAGCAGAATTCATATTGCTCTGACAAGGGCTCTTTTCAAATTGCTGTCTTATCCTTCTTAAAGCTTCAGACTAGATCCTGTTCAGACAAGTTATAACACATTAGTATGAGTTTATTTTAATGCAAAAAAATACAAATTCATGCACAGTTTTTTCATGATACTCAAGACTTCTCATGTAAAAAAAGATAATACACCATGACCAAGAACTGTTTATGTCAGAAATGTAATATTAGCCGGGCTCGGTGGCTCAGCCTGTAATCCTGCGCCTTGGGAGGCTGAGGTGAGTGGATTGCCTGAGCCGGTGGGTTCGAGACCCACCTGGGCAACTTGGCGAGACCTCATCTCTACAATAAATCAAAAAATTAGCTGGGCATGGTAGCGCATGCCTGTAGTTCCAGCTACTTGGAAGGCTGAGGCGGAAGGATCGCTGGAGCCCAGCAGGTCGAGGCTGCGGTGGGGAGCAGCCACTGCACTCCAGTCTGGGCGACGGAGTGAGACTCCAGCTCAAAAAAAAAAAGAAAAGAAAAGAAAAAAAGAAATGTAATATTGTTTTAACATTCAAAAATCAAACAATGAAATTCACCATTTAACAATTTACATTTAAAAATTTAAGAATAATGTTTGAGTACAGTGGTTCACAGCTGTAATCCCAACACTTTGGGAGGCTGAGACCAGCCTGGGCAACATAGCAAGACCTTGTTTCTAAAAAAAAAAAAAAAAAAAGAAAAAAAAACCCCCACAAAAATTAGCTGGGCATGGTGGTGTGTTCTTGTAGTCCCAGTTACTAGGGAGACTGAATAGGGAGGATTGCTTAAGCCCGGAAGTTCGAGGTTGCAGTGAGGTATAATACCACCACTGCTCTCCAGCCTGGGAGACAGAGTGAGACCTCATCTTTAAAAAACAGAAACAACAACAATAACAATAAAAAACAAACAAACAAAAATGACTATCTCAATAGATGCAAAGCAAAACAAACCAAATCCAAAACATCTTGACAAAATCAATTCTATTCCTGTCCTAAGCACCTTGCAAACTAAGAATAGAAGTAAATATTCTAACAGTAATGGGCATCTACGAGAGACCCACAGCTAACATTATATTCTACCGCAATAGATTGTATATGTTTTCCCTATGTTCAAGAACAAGACATGGATGTCCATTCTTGAACATAGGGAAAACATGAAAACGAGTTTTGTCTTTATTTGGACATGGCATGATTGCATATATAGAAAATCCTGTGAAATCTACAAAGAAGATACTAGAGTAATCAAATTTAACAAAGTTGTAGAGTAAAAGATCAAGATTTAAAATTCAGTTACATTTCTATATGCTAGCAATGAACAATCAAAAATTGAATAAAAGATAGCATTTACAACAGCATTAAAAACAGAACTACTATAAACAAAGATGACAAAAGTCATGCAAGACCTGTATTCCAAAGGCTGCAGAATAGTGCCAAGAAAAGTTAAGACAAATTAAGGAGGTCATAAATAATTGGAGAGAGAAACCGTATGTTCATGGAGAGAAAGATTCGCTATTAAGATTCTGGCCAAATGATCTGTAAATCCCAACCAAATCCCAATAGTTTTTTCAAAAAATAGAAACTGACAAGTTGATTCTTAAA
Organism: Tarsius wallacei; assembly: GCA_963574415.1. Lineage (NCBI taxonomy): Eukaryota > Metazoa > Chordata > Mammalia > Primates > Tarsiidae > Tarsius > Tarsius wallacei. The sequence continues at coordinate 17,334 of CAUYQG010158945.1, read as the reverse complement.
TTCATATGGAAATGCAAAGGACCTATAATAACCATAACAACTTTCAAAACGAAAAACAGTGTTGGAGGATTTATTACAAAGCTACAGTAATCAAGACAACGTAGCATTGGCACAAAGACAAACAAATCAATGTAACAGAATAGAGTTGAGAAACAGACACCCACATATATGTACGTCTATTTCTGACAAAGGTTCAAAGACAATGCAGTGGCTAGAGAATATTGTTTTCGATAAATGGTGCTGGAACAATTGAACATTCATATGTTAAAAAACCAGAAGAACAAAGAACTTTAGCCTACGCTTCATACCATGTACAACAATTAACTCAAAATGAACTTTAGACCTGAACATAAAACCTAAAAAGAAATCTATAAGAAAATGTAAGAAGACGTCTTTTGATTTTTTGGTTAGAGAAAGACCTCTTACATATGACACCAAAAGCATAATTCATAAATGAAGAAGAAATTGAAAAATTGGATTTAATCAGAATTAGGAACTCTTGCTCTTCAAAAGTCACTATTTAGAAAATGAAAACATGAGTCACAGGCAGGGAGTAAATGTTTTAAATCACATATCTGATAAAGAACTTGTATCCAGAGCATGTAAAGAAATTCAAAATTCATTGATAAGAAAATAACTTTCCCACGATGGGTAAAGATTTAAATAGACATTTTACCAAAAAGGTCTATTAATGACCAGTAAGTCTATAAAAAAAAGCTTAAGGAAAATGCAAATTAAAACACAGAAGAAGAAAATTAGAAGAAGAAGAAATAAAATTAAAACCACAATGAGATACCACTGTATAAATGTCTAAAATAAAATTTACTGATCATATCAAGTGTTGGCAAATGTATACACTGCTCATGTGAATGTAAAATGATAAAACACTCTTGAAAACAGTTTGGCAGCTTCTTTAGAAGTTAAACATATATCTACCAGATGACCCATCCATTAGGTATAATATACCCATGAGAAATGTAAGCCTGTGTCTACGTAAAGACCTGCCCAAGAATGTTCATAGCAACTCTATTTGTAATTCCCAAAAACTCTGAGCAACCCAAATGCCCATCACCAGGTGAATGGATAAAAAACTGTTGTATGTCCATACAGTAGCACATTACCCAGCCTTAAAAATAAACTGTTGATGCACACAAAATGGATGAATCTCAAAAGACACATGCTGAGTGAAAGAAACCAGAAAAAAAAAGAAGACATACTGTATGATTTCATTTATTTAAAAAAATATAGAAAATGTGAACTAATCTGTAGTGATAGAAAACAGATCAGTGTTGCCTGGAATGGGATGAAGGAAGAGAGGGGAAGGAGAGTGGGATTAGGGGTTATGAGGAAGCTTTTGGTAGTGATGGTTGTGCTCACTATCTTGATTGTGGTGATGCTTTTATGAATGTATTTCTATGTCAAACTTAACATATCATATACTTTAAATATATAGTTTATTATATGTCAATTGTACTTCAACAAAGCTGTTAGGAAACAACAAAAGGATATTAAATCAACTTTTTTTAACATTTATTTTTGAGTCAAGGTTTTCCCTGTCTCCCAGGCTGGAATGCAGTGGTACAATCAGGGCACACTGCAGCCACAACCTCCTGGGCTCAGGAGATCCTTCTGCCTCAGCCTCTTGAGTATAGCTGGGACTACAGGTATATGCCTCCACACTCAGCTAATTTTTAAATTTTTTTTTTTGTAAAGACGAGGTCTTACTATATTGCCAAGGCTGGTCTTGGACACCTGGATTCAAGCAGTCCTCTTGCTTCAGCCTCCTGAAATGCTGGTATTACAGGTGTGAGCCACTGCACCTGGCCTAAAGCAGCGTATGTTTTAACAAAATAGATTAAATTATATATCCGGATTCAAATATTCAGAGTTTGATAAATTCACGGTAAGACTCATTAAAATAAAAGGATTCTGCGGGGGTCTAGAAAACCAAGGGAACATAATCAATACTGTTGTTCTATCCTTACATTATATTATGCTGATGATATGACAGGCAAGGGTGCATTTGCTAAAAAACTTCCTTACAAACTCAAAGCCATATTTGGATTAAGTAGGTCTGAGTTGGATGAAACCAAGAATCCGCATTTCTAACAAATCCCTTAGGTGATTCTGATGCAGATGAGTAACAGACTGCACTAGAAAAACATTGGTCCAAAATCTCCATAACACCAAAATTTCCTGTCTCTCTACTCAGAATTGGTTTGTGTTTGGTTCTCTTGGTTCTAGTTCATAGTTTATCTGGTTTAACCCTGTAGTATCTTCTTACTGGATAATACCTAGCTGCCCACCTCTGGACAGAATTAATGTTCAAAAATACTGTTACAACATTGGGTCTAGGAACAACCCCAGCAGTGTAGTTACAGCCACAAGAATGACCTCTGAGTCACCCAGTCCAGGCCCTACCCTCTCTGAGAAATGTCCTTCTCTCTTAGACCATCTGAGGCAGCAAAGACTGGACTTTTGGAGACTGGGGCCGGGGAGGCTCTGGGACTTGCTTACCTACTGGTGCCGGTACCAGCAATTCTTATCCAGGAAGTTCTTCGGGTTTCAGTCTTTCTCCTACAGCTGCCCTTGAGGGTTGTGACTTTTGCAGTTGCTTAATGGATCAAGTCACTCCTCTACCTGAAACCTTCTGGAAGCATTCCACAGCTAGCTTGGTAAAACCTAAACTCCCAACTGTGGCCTGCAGGTTCTGATAACCCCTTATACTGCACCTCCTCTTCACCTTAGCCAGCCCTGGATGTGGCTATTAGTGCTGAAACACCCTAAGGCTTTCCTTCTCACCTCAGGCCTCTCATGCCTTCCCTCTTGCTAAAAGATTTGACTTCTGCATGCTGGCCCTCTCACCCTTAACACCTGGTCAAGGCCTCAGAGAGGCCTTCCCTGACCACCTTCTCTGAAGGTGGCTATCTATTCTCCCCAGTTATTCTTTGTCCTGATATCTCATAACAAGTGGTAACTATTTTGTTCAGCTTTTTTGTTCTCCCCCCTAGAATGTAAGCTCTGTGAGTGCAGGTTCATGTCTGCCTTGCCAACCACTACTGGTTGAATACTTGCACTCCTTCAAAATTCTCTAATTTTTACAAATACTGTGTCAGTGGGATAAATGGAGCTCTTGCAGCTGCAGGCCCTGGACACCAGTATTTTCAAAACTACTACAGAAACTCTCTGATTAATGAGTAATGACTCCTCTGTTCCATCTCCCCTCCCTACAACATGCCCCACCCCACCAAAATAACCAAATTCCCAAACCACTTTTAAATACAACGCGCAGCAAACATTGAATGCAGATAGAGGACAGTAGATATATATTTGCTACCCAAAAGTCTTCCCTGGCTTGTTCACCCAGGAGTCAACTTGCATCTGGGGAATGGTTCAAAGGTGGAATTCAGGGTTTAATTGAGTCCTGTCCTGGCTTTAGACCACACTTGGTCTCTTCGACAGGACCTCTCACAGGACTGGGCTCCTGTCAGTCTGGCTGGGTGAGGGCATATCTAGATGACCTGTGCCTTCTTGGCTTTTCCGGGCACAAGGGAAGCGCATGATTGTTCTTGCCTTTTATGGCATGGAGAGCACCACATTTGTTTGCAAGTTCTGAAGCCAGAAAGGGGAGTCATGGTCATGACTGCTCCTCTTTTTATTTCTGAAATGAACGAAGCCAGCAACCTAATGGCAGTTGCCACTTTGTGTGCCACAGGCAGGTCTGACCCTAGGACTGAAGAGCTGAGCTTCTTTGAAGAAGATGCTTTTGTGAAATCTCTTTGACTTCATTTTTTCTCTCAACACATTGTAATTTTACTTTCAGTTTTTGTTCTCTGTTCTTTTTTTCCTCCTTTTTCTCTCCCTTTTGTTGCATTTTTCCTAGATGTTTTTCCTACATATCTAGCTTTTCTTTTGACTTCTCTTTCCATCTTTTCTCTATCTCCACGAATCTCCTCATGTGTTTTCATTTTTCTTCCTCTTCTTCCTTCCTTGTCTTTATTTAAGATGATTCTCTGAAACCAGGGATGTTTTTTCTCATTGCTTGGGGTGAGATAATATGGCCCAATTTGACTGGCTATATTAATACCTACATATAAATTTAGAATAATATACTTCCCTGGTCAATGGAATATTTTTTATCATTGTGAAGTACCCCCTCTTTATTTTAATGAATGATTTCTGCCTTAAATTCTACTTGTTTGACATTAACTTTGCCAACTCTATTTTGGTTAGTATTTGTACAGTGTATCTTTTTTCCATCTTTTCAGCCTTTTTGTATGATTATATTCAATGGGTGTCGCTTGTAGGCAGCATCTATTTTTGGGTTTTGAATTTTTTCCAATCTGATCATCTTTCTTTTTTAATTGGGGCATTTTGTCTGCATGTCTTTTAATGTATTTATTAATATATTTGGGCTTAAATCTACACTCTTACTGCTTGTTTCTGCTTATCTCACGTATGGAATTTAATTTTTTCCCTTTTTTTTGCTTTTCTTAGATTTATTAGTTCCTAATTATTTCATTTTCTGTCTCTATTAGCTTAGTAGTTATATTTTGTAATTGTTGTAGCTACTTTTTTGGTGATAATTATAATGGCTACTAAAACCTTTACACAGTATATACATCCTTAATATAACCAGAGTAAAATAAATTAGAACTTCCATCACTTACTGGATAAATCAAGGTCCTAAAACACTTTATATTTGCTTCTTTCAACTTACATGCTGCCATGACCATACATTTTAATTGATGAATATTTTAAATCTTACTGGACAATATTATTGTTTTACATATAACTACTCACTTAGCTTACCCACGTGTTTATTCTTTCTGTGGCTCTTCATGTCTTACTGCATCTTTAAATTTCCATCTGTGACCATTTTCCTGCTGCCTGCAACCATTTCCTTTAGTTCAAGTATATTGACAAATTCTGCTCTTGTTGTGTGAAAAATATCTTGGTGACACTATCTATTTTGGGGGAGGATATTTTAGTTGGGTATAGGATTGTAAAATGGCAGTTATCTTCTCAGCACTTTGAGATACTGTTACATTATTGTCATTGATGGGAAGTCAGATGAGTTCTATTGTTGTTTCTGTAATTTTTATTTTTCTATTTTAAAGAACCCTCCATTTTTTGTTAACCATCAGTTTTTTTTTTTCTCTAATGTATAGGTAAAATAAAAAAAAAAACCCTACTCGAGTGTCATGGTAAGTGTTTCTTGAATTTGTGCCTTTATATATTTCAGCAGTTTTGGAAAATGCTATAAAGTTAAAAATTAAATTTAAAATGCTCCTTCTCCCTTCTTTCTTTCCTCTTTTTCTGCAAAAAGTTATGTTATCAGAACTTTTCTTCCTATACTATAATTCTTGATTTATCTCACATGTTCTTTTCTCTATTTTTTCATCATTTTATCTTTCAGTGCTGAACATTTTCTTACAATAATTTTCTCACTCATCAATTAACATTTCAGTTGTGTTTAATCTGTCCTTAAAACCATCCTTTTATTTTAAAACTGTAGTTATTGTATTTTTTAGTTTTAGAAGTTTTTTCTTTTTAAAAAATGGTTTTCAGTTGATTGTCAACTTTTTCCATCTTGGAAAATATATTAGGCATAGTTATTTTAAAGTCTGTGCCTGATAACTCTATTATCTGGGCCCTTCTGTGTGCCTGGTTATTTTTGATTGAGTACTAGGTATTGTGTGTGTGTGTATATATATACCAAGAAAATAGAGAGAATTTGAGGTTTAGTATAAGGTTATCTTCCTTTAGAGAGGATTTAATTTACATTTTACTGAAAGTTAGGAACCCTTAGAAATTAAATATCAACTCAAGATAATCAGGAATAAATGGTCTTTGATTTTTTGTCTCAATGAGAACTGGCCTAATTCTTAGTCAACCCCATTCCTAGGATAAGGTTATATCCTTTTCATGACCCAGCCCTAAGGTCAGGAGTTTATCAACCCCCTGTCTTTGTGCGTCCTGAATATAATTTTTAGTTTGTCTACAAGAAGTCTGTCAAGAGGTCTGCCAAATTTTACATTTAAACCTCTCAGCCACCTCTACTGGAGTTGGCTGATTCCCTAAAGTCAGGGGAAAAAGTAGCCTAAAGTGTCAGACTGACTTCTCTGGGCTTTCTCTTTATCCTCTCAGTCTTGATATTGTAATTCTTCCCTGCCTTGGAACGTTTCCAGTGCCAGATAACTTTCTATATTGCCCAATGCAAGCAGGCATTGCTATTATGTTGCTGCTGTATAATTCTGTGCAAATAATTTCTCGTCTCTGGACCTCAGTTTCACATCTGTATGATACAAATATTAGACTAGAGGATATCTCCAACCCCATCTTTCAGCCAGTGTCAGCATATTCTTATCAGTAGGCTGTATGCATTGGACATGAAGGTTAGATAGACTGTCAGTTCTTATGGGGAAGGTCCAGTGATGTCTACACGGTGCTGGCCTCCTGCCCCTCTTGGTTAAGGCAGTTAGAAAGCCTTTGGAGTGATGATGATGAACACTCTTGTTACTTTTGAGAGACTGAAAATATGTACTGCAGCACTAGACTATGGCTAGCTTATAATAAATACCCGACTGACCACATTGGTGTGAAATGTAGGCAGACATGTTTCATTTTTTTCCTTAACCCAGAAATAGGAAGGATTCCCAGGACTATTTATCACAGTCAGAAGGAAGATAAATAAAGAACAGGAATGTTGTTAATTTACTCAAACTCCAAACTCAAAGTCCCTTTGATGGAGCAGAAGCACTGTGAGAGCCCCGATGTGAGGTTTCTGGTGAACCATCTGGACAGCCTGCCACTCATCTCATGGTACATGAGTGCGCATGCGTACACACACACACACACACACACACACACACACACACATACCCCAAACATGTGTGGCTAATGATGACCACATTACAAATGGACACATCTGGTGGAAAGAGTTTCCAATAGAAATTTCAAAGCACCATCACTTTCATTCTGAGTAGCTAATTTAGTTACATTTTGCTTCTGGTTCTTTGTTTTGAAGAGTGCTTAGAACGTTGCTGGTTTATATAGTTTGGGAAGGTCCAGCTCAAAGAGAAAAATTCCTGCCCTCACTCCCTTGGGATGAAAAGCACAGACTTTGTCAAATGAGAGAATAAACAGTGCTGGTCTCTTAGGACTGCTATGAGAATGAAGTGAACGAATCCATGTAAAGGGTTTAGAAGAGTGAGCTGCTGATTGGCCTGACTGAGGTGTTAACCCCTCTGAACATATATCTCTTGTACACAGCCTTGGAGGCACAGAGGCAATAGGTGAAGTGCAGTGGGTAGAGCACTGGAGGCAGGGTGAGGAGACCTGATGTTGTGTTAGACTGTTTGGTGCATTCACTTTCAAAACTGTCTAGCCTCAGTTCAGTCTTCTGACCTTTTCTGGGAGATAGGACGGGAACACTCCCTCATACCTCACAGGTGGCTCTCCGATAAAGGGATGAATGTGGACATTTTTTGCAAAAGTACAGAGCCCTGTCTAAATGTAGGGGTCTGTCATTGAAGGTGATGGAATACCTATGATCCTTGTAGGGAAAGACAAAATGGTGAGGCCACAGTAGAAGTGGTGGTGGGGGACACATTGGTTTATAATATAGTTTGGGAAGTCCTGAGTCTCTGTTTTTGCTTCCAAGTTTGTTCTGTATGACTCTACTTCTCAGGACTCCCCAGTGTGTGAATTGTCCTGCTGGGCTGTCCACGGAAGGGTTTGATGGCCCCTTCGGGTCAGTCTTATATTCCATTTCTCTTCACCAAGGGTCTTGTCCTAGAAACTCTGAAGTTTGTATCTGCCAATCTGACATTCGGCCTAGCAAGGAACCCAGGCTCTTGCTCCTAAGAGTTGGCAGGAGTATTAAAAGGCTCTCTGGTGTGAGGAGGTGGAACAATCACCTGGCATAAAGAAGACCAGGTGTTGGGGCCAGGCTTGGAGTGGCCAGGGAGTGGTTAGGGCCCTAAGGTGGACACAAGATAAAAATCAGATTAAATATTATATTAGTTTCCTGTGTCTGCTGTAACAAATTAGCAACAGCAAACTTTATTCTTTCAAAGTTCTGGAGGCTAGAAGTCCAAAATCAATAACTATGGGCCCAAATCAGGATGTCATTTGGGCCTCTCTTTCTTCTGCTTCTTTCTTAGTAAAACACTTGTGATGGCATTTGGGGTCCACCCAGATAATCCAGGATAGTGTCATCTTCTCAAGATTTTCGCTTAATCACATCTGCAAACATCCATTCTCCAAATGAGGGAGCATACACAGATTCCAGGGGCTGGGATGTGGATATCTATGATTTAGCCTACCACGAGTGACAAGGTAGGAAATGGGCATGGCAGGGACAGGCCCACATTGGGGGATACCCGGAATGAAGGCAATTGGAGTCAGAGGACCTGTCCTCATGGGGCAGAAGAAACTGGACCAAATGGGAAGGAAAACCTATCTAAGGGGTGTGCAACCAAGAAACCTTTATAACTTTCTGACCTACAGTAGACACTGAATGAAATGAGATTCACTGAGCATCTACTAAGAGCCAGGTACTATTTCAGGAGCTGGAAAGAAAGCTGCATGGAGTTTGTACTCATTCAATGAATGAGTGAATAAATAACTGAGGATGTTCTTTGCTAAGCAGAGAAGGTCTTTGTTTCTTGCTAGATCAGTAACAAGGCTTGCGGGAAGGGCTGACTGAGGATATGCAGTTGGAATGAGAGCTGGCAGAGGAGGAAGGCCTGCCCTCAATCTACATGGGAGACAGAGGGGCTTACCTAATGAACAAGTTGTCACTTCTGACTGCACATGGGTCCCTGGGAGGCCCTTAACAAATGCCCAGATCCCACCCCCTAGAGATTCTGATTCAATTGATCAAGGTGGGCCTAGGCACCTACATATTATAAGCTTCCCAAGTGATTCTAATTATTCTCCAGAAAGGAGAACCGGGATCAAGTTCTCTTTGGGCTAATTGCCTTATGAGTTGGAGTCAGACAAATCGGACTACAAAGTAAGGCTCTGGGTCTTTACTCATCTGTAAAATAGGAATACTAATATTCACCTTATAGATATTTGTAAGGATTAGAAAATATTTGGAAAGTGCTGACTTTCTGGCAAATAATAAATACTACATAAGTCATGCCTCACTGAGATAGAGATTACTGTGTCCATTTTATAGATTTGGGAACTGAGTCTTGAGACATTAGGTTAACTTGTTCAAAGTCACATTATTAGTAAATGGTTTTGTGTAAGATTTGACCCAGCTGGACCTCTTTTTGTGACCTAATTCAACTCAGTGTTTTTGACAATGGGATACTAAAGACGAGTCACTCCACCCTCTTTGATCTCTGTAGCTGTGAGGGAGCTGATTCCCTGTTCATCTGGTAAGACTCTGGTTTTTCCTCAACACCTGGGGATTTAGGATAGAAGTCTGTCTCACCTTCCTTCACAGCCCCATCTCTTACTCTGAGATAAGTAGGTATAAAATTGCTCTAGGGAGGTATAGTAGGTTGGAAAATCATCCTCCCTTTCATCCCCAAAGAAGTCAGTTTCTAACCCCTGGAATCTGTGAATGTTGCTTCATATCTGGAATCTGTAGATATTACCTCATATGGCAAAATCTGTGCAGATGGGATTAAATTAAGGATTTCAAGATGAGGAGAATATTCTGGATTATCCAGATGGGTTCTAAATGCAATCACAAGTATCCTCATAAGTGGGAGGCAGAGAGAGAGATTTCATATAGACAGAGGAAAAGGCAATGTGACAAAGGAGACAGAAATTGGACTGATGCCACCACAAGCCAAGGCGTGCTGGCAACCACCAGAAACTGGAAGAAGCAAAGAAAAGATTTTCTCCTAGAGCCTCCAGAGGGAGTGTGGCCCTGCAAACACTTTGATGTTAGCCCAGTCTTACTGCTTTTGGGCTTCTGGCCTCCAGAACGGCGAAATAATAAATTTCTCTTGATTTAGGTCAACCTGGTTGTGGTCATTTGTTACAGTAGCCACAGGAAACTAATACCAGAGGTTCTTCAAGGACACTCTCTCCAGGTCTCAGCAAAGCTGATGGGGCCATACTTGCTTCTTCTCTGGCTGCCTGATCCTTGGCTCCTCCTACAGGGTGGGCAGCGTGTAGCTGCAGCCCTGAGGCAGCAGGCAAAACATGACCACATCCTCACAGCCTTGTCCTTCCCCACCACCAGAGCTTCTGTGGCAGCGAGCAGTTTGAGTCCTCTCACAGACTCTCTGCTGCCAGAGGGAGAGACAGCTTGTCTAGCAGCAGTGGGCAGAGCCTACGTGGCCAACAGCAGCCCAAGTCACCGTTCTCTGCCTCCTTTTCGACACTGAGGATCCCCAGCCAAGTTTACCCCCATCTCCCCAGTCCCGTTCCTCAAGGGCAAGGGCTTTCTGGAACAATTGTACTCTGTGCACTGGGAACAAAGGCGAAAACAAATGCCTTGCTAGGAAGCGACCCATATGGCGGAGGCAAGGCAAGGCCCAGTGACAGGATAATTGCTTAAATATCTGCTTTAAGTATAAAGGCAGACTCTACCTCCAGCTGCAGTTCAGGTTCCCACAGGTCATGAAAACAAAGAGGGGAATGGGAGAATTAAAGAGGAACAGAAATGGAAATGATTAGAAAAGATTGCCACTACTTAAAGGGAGGGGGGCAGGGGTGATGGGAATTAACCCTTTGGTGATTGTGCAAGTGGGGTGTGGGCTCACAGCCTTCCTTCTCAGATGGAAGAGTTGGAAGCCTTAGTCCAAGGCCTGGAGAAGAGGCTGGTGGGCCCCGTGCACGGTCTGGACCTTGGGGCAGTGTGAGCTGGTTGGCCTTGAGGGGCGGGAATGAGTCTGTGGACAGCAGCACGAAACCACCTTGAACTTGACCTCCTTTCTTTTCGGCCTCAGGAACCCATCTTGTCTTCTGGCTGGCGATGTCTCTTTATGCTGACCCAGCACTCTGCCCCTCTAGGTTCATGGGGGTCTTTCTGCACTCATGCCCATAGCATCCTTGGTTTCTTCTTGACAAGCCTTAGTGTACCAGCGATTGTTACGCTCATGACAAGGAACTTATCTCCTCATTTCTAGGAATTCTAGGAAGCACAAGTTTTTAACACTTTAACACTCCTGAAATTTGGGACCACTTTACAATCGGTGGGCTTATTTATCGATGTGAGTCAAGTTCTCTGTAGCCCAGTGGCATGATCATGACGATCACCGCTCACAGCAATCTCTACTTCCTGGGCTCAGGTGATCCTTCCACCTCACACCTAGCTAATTTTTTGATTTTTTTTGTTGATGTAGAGATGAGGTTTTGCTATGCTGCCCAGGCTGGTCTTGAAGTCCTGGGCTTAAGCCATCTCCCTGCCTATGTCTCCCAAGGTGTTGGGATTGCAGGCGTGAGGCACCATGCTGGGCTAAATGGGCACATTTAATGGGTGTATGGATAGTGTTCTCCAGAGAAATAGAACCAACAAGATATATACATATATGTGCATGTATATGTGTGTGTTTGTGTGTCCTAGATATATATCCTAGATATACATCCTATATGACATCTTTATTTCAGGTGATATACAGGTATTTTAAGGAATTGGTTCACACATTTGCAGGACCAGCAAGTCCAAAATTTACAGAGCAGGCCAGCATATTGGAGACCTAGGGGAGAGTTGATGTCACAGTCTTGAGAATTGATGTTACAGTCTTGAGTCCTAAATTTGGAGGCTGGAAACTCAGGTAGGATTTCAATGTTGCAGTCTTGAGGCAGAATTCCTTCTTCTTCAGGAAGCCTCCATTTTTGCTCTCAAGGCCTTCAACTGATTGGATGAAGCCCACCCATATAACAAAAGGTAATTTGCTTTATTCAAAATCTATAGATTTCAATGTTAATTTCATCTGAAAAATACCTTCACAGCAGCATCCGGATTAGTGTTTGACTAAACCATTGGACATCACAGCCTATCCAAGTTGAAACATAGAATTAACTCTGTAGCAGGGTAGTTGTTCATTTGTTTATATTCGTTCATTCATTCTCTCTCTCCTCCAAAAAGATCTGTTATGAAAGCTTGTGCCATTTTGGTGAATGCCTTAGACATGGGGCTCTATGGCATTTGTTTGGAGTCTGCCTTCTGGAAGGCTTTGAGCTGGCTGAGGGCAAGAGAACACTTAAACACAATGGGTGCTCAATAGTTGTTGACTGCCTGCCCAGCTGTTTGACTCAAATAAGTTTTTTTGGATTTGGGTCTTCCTTTGACTTTGAGTTTTCTCTCTTTGGGGTGACACAAGGCCTTTCACTGCTTTCTTCTTCCCTTGTGCAGACTGCACACTCCTTTTCTTCTCTCTGTCTCCTTGTCTTTCTGGCTCCTGGTTCCCCATTCCTTTTATTTGGCTAATGCTCTGTGCCTAATCACATTAGCCAGCACTGGCAGTATAGAGATGTTTGCAATCCAACCCAGGTCTGATTATGAGCTTCAGCAGCCCGAGGCTACTTTAAGAATGTGTTGATTGGTGGGGGTGGGGAGCCCCCAGAGGGGGCCAGGGTTATTGGCTCCGGGAGCCGCCCACATGTGTGTCTGGGCACCGCAAGGGAGCCCAGGCTGGTTGGTTTTTGGTTCTCTCCTTGATCAGGCTCCTGGTGGGGTATTTATCCTGGCTGGGCGTCTAAGCCCTTCCTGATTGTATTAAGCCTCATGAAAGTGAGGCCCAAAACAATCTAGCTAGTGTGGCTCGGGCTGTAACCACAGCAAAGTGTGTCCTGCATTTCTTGTCATTCTCTGTTCAAGCTCATTTCAACTTTCTTCCAACATTGGGGGTATAAAGAAACTGCCACGTGTTTCTCTGGTTTGCAAGCATTACCTCATTTCCCTTGTCTAGGATATTAATTCAGAAATATTTATTAAGTGATTTCAGGATTTGGGGCAATTTTGAAAACGTTCAGTTCAAATTCCAAGAAGGATGCCATAGGTTTAAAGGAAATTAGCTACCTCTCCCTTCATTTTCTCAAAAGCATCCTGTATTTTTCTTTAGAGCACTTTGCTTTCTTGTCATTGTTCTCTTAATTATTTACAATCCTTCGCTCGATGTCTGTCTTCCCTACTAAATTGCAATAATCCCCATCTGGGCAGAGTCCATGAGTGCTGTCTTCACCACTGGATCCCCAGGGGCAGGTACAATAAGTTATTGGACTCTATTGGCTATATTTTGATGGACAAAGATATGGCATTCACTTGGAAGGTGTAATTATGTTTCTGGAAGTTTATGCACAGCAAGAAAGAATATACAGTTAAACACATAGTTACATGTGTGAAAACTGGATTCTTGGGGTGAAACCAAGAGTCCGTGCTGTGTAGCTCAAAGAGCCTTAAAGTGGTCCTCTCTTGTGTTCCTTGAAAGAATAGAAGACATATCTACCTGAGTTGCCATCCCTAAGGAAGCCAGTGTGAAATGAAATCACTTTGGGTTGTACAGTTGTGAAGTCACATGTTCTCATGTGAGTATATTGTAGTATATTGTACTTTACTAAAAATCTAGGGCTTTGTGAATCAGACTTCCTGTGCTTATATCCCAGTTCTACCAGAATCCAGATGTCACTCATGACTGTTGTATGGTCTTCAGCATATCTGCATGCTTTAATCTATTCATCTATAAAAGGGAATAATAATAATTCTCACCTTATAGATTTGTTTTGGAATTAAGTGAGAAAATTTATGTAAAGTATTGAGACCAATGCCCAGCTCAGATTAAGCTCAGCAAATGTCAGTTATTATTATTTTCATAAATAATATTTAATGGTAAAGTTATCTTTTCACGCATGGAGAATTAAAAAATAAAAATAAAAAAGAGGAAGTGAGATGAGTTTTTTAAGAGGAGGGAAAATTCCCATTTTTGAAAACCACATGGGCAGTATGGAAAAGGGAGTGGGTTTTGGATGTGAGTGGAAATGAGACTAATAGCTCAGGACACAGCACTTTAGGGAGGAAGAAATGGAGAGGAAAGTATGAAGAAGATGTACAGTTCTACTATGAAAGGTGTGTGTTAGCAACGCATTGGGATGACAGAATTTTAAAAATGGAAGATGCAGTCAGCCATCGACTAGGTGTGTCAATGGAGTTGACTCATTTGGCATCCAGTTGCTTCCAACCATGTTCACCTGGCATCAGCACAACTGGTCATTTCAATCCAAGTGTTCAATCCAACCAATATGCAGGGAGAGCTGGTGGCTTGCCTGTGTGAGGCCCGGACTCCAGATCATCATCTGGCCTGGCTAGCTATTGGGCCTGGGCAGTTCTAACAGCGGCATCTGCCAATCTCCCCATGACAGTTATTGGGGTCAAAAATTTCATTGCCTGGCAATTACTAGCAGTGCCCAAAACATTTCTGATTTCAGAGTACTCTTGTAGTAATACAGAATTGACCAGAAACTATATTGTCTTGCCACTCAGAGCAAACACAAATGACTTACTGTGAGCCATAGCAAAGCAGATTTATCACCATATTCCCCCCAGTTTATAAAGTGGGATTGAAATGTACTGTTGGAGATACAATCTAGGCCACCACATTCCCTTCCAAGTCTTCCCCTCAACTTGGCCCATGATGGAGTTTCTGGCCCAACCCAAGATTGGTCTTGTTTCTTTTTAATTCCTTTAAAATGAAGGACTCGGTTTTAATCAACTGAGGCATAATATTATTATATTAAAAAGCAATATATTACGGATATTACTGTGAAGCGTTTTTCCACCCCAAATAACTTTTCACATCAGTTGGGTTATTTGATCTTTTCACCAACCCTGTGAGGTAAGTTGGGTGGATAAGGATATTATTCATTTCATTTTGCACATGGAGACTCAAGAAGGTGAAGTGATTACTTATCTAAAGTCATACGGGACTAACTGGCAACAATAATAGTTAATACTTAGCAGTTACCATGTACCAGGTACCATGTACTATTATAGGTATTCATCTGATCTTCACAGCAATCCAACAAAGAAGGCACTATTATTATACCCATTACATGGATGAAAAAACTCAGACATAGAATGGCAAAATAAATTGATCAAGGTTATGAACTGGTAAGTGGTGGAACTGAGATTAGAACCCAGGTGTCTTGGCTTCAGGGTCTCGGTAAGTAATTGCTGTGATGTGTTGGGCAGTACAGCCATAACTTTGGTGATTCTTATGCAATTTCTGCTCCAGTTACTGCCTCCCTTCAGAATTCTCTGTCTTTTTAAAGGATCACCCAATCTTAGATGGACAAAGTCCTCTCTAAAATGTGACTGGACCAGAGATTTTTAAAAAAAATTTCATTTGTTTGTTATAAAAGCTAGATTACTAGCTGGAGAAAAAACCAGGAACTACCTTCACAATGAGAATGAGATGAAAGGTTGAAGCTTGAGAGGAGGGAAAATGCTGCTGAAATGGTTGCCTTATTCTTTTGGTTCTTGCCAAGGTCTCCTGTTGACTTCATGATTCTGTGCAATTTTATTTTGTTGAGGCAAGAGGGGCTACCCCAGCGTGTGTGTGTGTGTGTGTGTGGTGGGGGGTGGTGGGTTGGCGGGGAGGCGCTCGAGAGGTCTGGTAGGGGATATGTCAGTTGCATATTTTTCTTCCTAAAGCTCAGGGAAGTATTGGCCACAACCAGATTTGAGGTCCTACAGGTACAGATTTTAGGGCTGCTGCATGAGCCTGCTTTTCTGGTGAGCTTCCTGGTTTGTGGGATGTAGAATTCATGTGAAAACCTCAAATATTCTGAAAGAAAAGTGGTATAAAACCTTGACTTCTTATAGCTAGGAATCACAAAGGCACTTCTTGGGACTATTTTGAGGTAATAAGAGAGAGGTATCTGACTTTTGATTCTGTGGACCACAAAGTTTTTTGTTGATTTAAATGATTTGGCTGCTGCTGTCAGTGTATAGTGATATGGGAACATAACCATGTTCTCAGCATAATTTCTCCCATGGAAGGGACTGCTTTTGGTTGGGTGGGAGTGGGATGGGGAAGTGAGTGGGAATTCTCAGGGCTCCAAAATGCTCCATAGTGTCTTTCTTGCCTGACTTCGCATGCAAGCAGGATAACTAACTTAGATGGCTCCATGGGGGGTTCACCCTGGTTTCCGGGATGGTGTCTCATTTACTTCCTGCCCTGAGTTATTATGTAATCACATTATGCTGTCAAAACTTGGGAGAGAATAAGGTAATAGAGAGAGACCCAAATTCCCTGGGCATTTCTGCTTAACATGATTTTTATGACCTTTAGCATAAGTATTAACCTGAGAATGCCAACTTTGTAATGTCTACAAGCATGTGTGGAACGGATGAAACAGGGTGACATTAGACATTTATTAGGGTGTACATGACGCCAAAGCAGACAGTTGAATAATAAAACTGCCAAACGAGTTTACTTGACATCTTTAGACAAATAAATTGTATTGCTTAAGAAAATTTTGCCATTGAAAAGTTAGAATTGATAATCATATGGATTTTGTGTAGTAAATACATTGTGTGCCTGTAAGTAAGTATAAGGAAGGGGTTGTTTGTGTTCGTGTGTTGACATTTTCTGAGGGTGATTATTAACACTGTCCTCTACACAGACTGCTCTGTTTATTTAATTTTTATTGATTTATAAAACTATAAAAATCATAGAACAATACCATTAAGTACATTTGGGGAAAAAAAGAAGAAAAATTTTCAGCAATCTCATGATTTTGACATCACAACTTTTTTTGCTTTTGAGTTTACCCTTTTTGCTGTTGGCTGACATATTTCTACCCAGTTGGAATCCTAGCCACACAGACATTCAATTTGCCCAATAACGTTTACAAACTGGAAGCAACTTCAGGAGTGGATCCATGGATGGACGAGCAAGAAGGGGCACTGGAGAGCATCTGGCATGATCTCCTTGTTTTGCAAGTGAGATGGCAGAAGCCCAGGGAGGTAAAGGGATTTGCCTGAAGGACAGAGAGAGGAAGAAGCTGAGCAGGGCTTCTCTCCACACAGGCTGCCTCTGACCACACCACTGTGTTTTTCTAGCTCAGCCCTGAGGCTTCCACCAATACCACATACCCTTCAACTTGGCTTTTACATCCATACACATCCATACATATACATGTATGCATGTGTGTGTATAAATATGTGTTTATATTTGTAAGCATGAATTTTTTTTTTTTTTTTTTTTTGAGTTGGAGTCTCACTCCGTCGCCCAGACTGGAGTGCAGCGGCCGCTCCCGGCCACTGCAGCCTCGACCTGCTGGGCTCCGGCGATCCTTCCGCCTCAGCCTTCCGAGTAGCTGGAACCACAGGCGCACACTACCACACCTGGCTAATTG
>CAUYQG010158944.1:0-11628 GCA_963574415.1 Tarsius wallacei | reverse complement strand
GGTCCCTGTTATTTCTGTGATAAAGAAAGAGGCTGTTCAATTAACAAACCAACAAAATGCAACAGTCCAAAGCACACACTCGGAAGTCAGGCTACCTGATTAAAATCCCACTTCTAGCCAGGTGTGGTGGCTCACGCCTGTAATCCCTGCATTTTGGGAGGTGGAGACGAGAGGATTGCCTGAAGTCACGGGTTCGAGGCCAGCCTGGGCAACATGGTGAGACCTCGTCTCTACAATAAATAAAAAAATTAGCTGGGCATGGTGGTGTGCACCTGTGGTCCCAGCTACTTGGAAGGCTGAGGTGGAAGGATCGCCTGAGCCCAGCAGGTCAAAGCTGCGGTGACTGCGAGTGTGCTTCTGCACTCCAGCCTGGATGACAGAGAAAGACTCCAACTCAAAAATAAATAAATAAATAAAAGAAGAAGTAAGATTTCTGTCACCCGAGCTGGAGTGCAATAGCACAATCTCGGCTCACTGAAGCCTCGACTTCCTGGGCTCAGGCAAATCCTTCTGCCTCAGTCTCCTGACTAGCTGGGACTACAGGTGCGTACCACCATGCCAGGCTAATTTTTTTTTTTTTTTGAGAGACAAAGTCTCGATATATTGCCCAGGCTGGTCTCAAACGCCTCAGCTCAAGCAATCCTTCCCTCTTGGCCTCCCAAAAAACTGGGATTACAAGCATGAGCCATCATGCCCAGTCAAAATCCTACTTCTGTGCTCTCCTCTAGCTCTTTTTTCAGCTCCTCTGAGCTTAGTTTCCCATCTTCAGTAAGAATAGGACTAACATTGCAGGGCTATTGTGAGAATTCAATAAGTTAATGCACATAAAGTGCTTAAAGCACCACCCGGGCATCAAGTAAACTTTCACGCCTGTAATCCCAGCACTTTAGAAGGTCGAGGTAAAAGGATTGCCTGAGCCCACAGGTTCAAGATCAGCCTGGGCACCTTGGTGAGACCTCGTCTCTATGATAAATCAAAAAATTAGCTGGGCATGGTGGTACATGCCTGTGGTTCCAGCTGCTTAGAAAGCTGAGGCAGAAGGATTGCCTGAGCCCAGCAGGTCGAGGCCATGGTGGCCGTGAGTATGCCACTGCACTCCAGCCTGGGTGACAGAGCGAGACTCCAACTCAAAAAAAAAAGGGGGGCTTTCATTATCTCAGGGATGGTTTTCTGACCTGTCTCCAACCACATCCTTATCCCCACCATCCCCATGTGTGCCCAAAGCCTTCCATGTTCCTCCCCCTCCACCCCCAGCCCCACCCTGGCCATGAGCATAGCCTTATCATACTGTGTCCTGGTTACCTACTGCTGTGTAACAGACCACCCCAAGAGAAGTAGCTTAAAACAAGGATGCC
Source organism: Tarsius wallacei (assembly GCA_963574415.1). Lineage (NCBI taxonomy): Eukaryota > Metazoa > Chordata > Mammalia > Primates > Tarsiidae > Tarsius > Tarsius wallacei. Next base: position 10,273 of record CAUYQG010158944.1, on the reverse strand, counting down.
ATTTACTTTGCTCATGGATCAGCAGTTGGGGCAGGCTCAGCCAAGACAGCCTTTCTTTGCTCTAGATGGGATCGGCCGAAATGGCTCAGAGACTGGGGACTGGGTCTAAAGCCACATTCCCCCACATGCCCAGTGCTTGATGCAGGCAATCAACAGAGACCTTAACAGGGGCTCTTGGCCAGAACACAGGTGTGTAGTCTCTCTCTGTGTCCTGTGCTTCTTCACAACATGGTGGCTGAGTTCTAAGGGCAAGTGCCCTAACAGAAAGAAGACAAGTACAAGCCGTATCACCCTTGACAACCTAGCCTCAGAAGCCACGTGGTGTTAATTCCTCTACAATCTAGTCCTCAAGACAATCACAGAGGTCCTCCCAAATTCATAGTGAAAGGAAATAAACCACACCTCTTGATGAGGGAGTAGCAAGGTTCTGAAAATAGGGGACCAGAAATATTACTGCATTAACCATGGGTTTTATTTTCTGTGTTTTGGTTCTTTGGCGTCTGGGGCCTGGCTGGCCCTGGAAAGACTGCTTCTCCCAGGATCAGCCAATTTCTAGAGAGATCATAAACAAGTTCAAGTTCTAATTCCTTGGGCCAGAACTCAAGACTCCTCCAATTGGGCCCCAGTCCAACTTCCCTCTGTCTGTCCAGCTCTACAAACTGCTGCAACTGTTGGGCCTATCCCCTGTTATCCTCTGACATCTTGGGATTACCCCCTACTGGCCCTCCAGCCTGCCCACCATTCAACATCCGGCCCGAGCCCCAGCTTCCCCGCGGTCCTTCCTGAAGCCATCCCCATTCCTGATGACACATGTCCTTTCTGAACTCTCTCGCACCATTTCATCCTCTGCATCCTTCCCTTGATTGCTTGGTTATACAATAGATCTACTGGTGTTGTTAATTAGATTCTGAAGATGAAAGCTCTAAGGAACCTTAAGAGATTATTTCATTCGACGCCCTTAATTTGAAGCAAGGAAACCAGGCCTGAGCGATTACTTGCCCCAGGTCCCAGCACTCATTAGTGGCGAAGAAGAGAGAATCCACAAACCCATTTCTACTCGTTCTCTTTCAGTAGCACCAGCTTGCCTCGATTTAACTACTTTAAGTGTGTTAGTCTTGTCCCCAGTGGAGTTTTGAAGCTACATCAGGGCAGGCAAGGACCACATAGTATGTCATTTGAATCTTCACAACACCCAGCGCCATCCTAATAAATCTATATTGAAACCATAATGGTGTTTCTAGGTCATCCCTTTACCCACTTAGGCCTAAAATTTTTCTTAACAGTTTCTTATGAATAAGTTATTTTTCCCCTCCCTTCCTTGTGAGTGTTCTGAAAGTGCATTAGGCAAACCAAGACAAAAGGAGAGGGTAATACACTCAAAGAAATGTAGCCAATTCAATTTTTGCAACCTCAGAAGCACGCTCCATTTACTTCTTGGACCTAACTGTGGTCCCACCATAAATTGAACCAGATATACTTGCTCTAATTTTATCTCAAGTTTGCAGGCAGATTGTAACCCAGGGTTGGTTTAGTTCATCTATTTCCTAGTCCATTAATCCATTGCTCTTGCTGTCTTAGCCATGTGGGCATTCTTTCAGTTGGAACATACATAGGCTTCTTCCTAAGAAAGAAAGAAAGAAAGAAAAAAGAGAAAGACACAGCTTCCACTGGAATATATAGGCTGCTTCCTCCAAAGGAAGGAAAGGGAAGGAAAGAAGGAAGGAAGGAAGAAAAAGATTCCACCTCTCTTCACAGAGACAGAGTCCCCAAGGGCCCACAGTATCTACTTGGGGGGTTATTTTGCAAACGTCCCATTACCTAGGGCACAATACAGCTCTCCTCCAGCCTACTAGCTCATCTTTCTGGGAGTCTGTTCTCTCCTCTGCCTAATGGATTCTGTTGGGAGCAGGATGTGGCTTTTGCCATCACAGACCCTGAAACCCAGGGGAAACGGTGCAGTAATGGAGGCCTCCGGTCAACCCATCAGCCCTGGAGGGAAGAAAAGGAGGAAAACTGGGGGCAGTCCTGAAGGCTGAGGCAAGAGGAGGCGCAAGCCCAGATCCATAATTGCAGAAGCCTCTTCAACATTTAATTAAAACTTGGGCGGAAACGAATGCCAGAAACAAGTGTCATTCATCAACTTAAAACACTGACTAAGGTAAACACTGCCACAAACCCAGGAAAAAGAAAGGGAGGAGATTGGAAAGAGGAGTGATCGCTCTAGATATCAAACACATCAAATTACCCCGAAGGCCCTGCCAGACACATGCATTAATCATTGGTTATCCCAGTTGCACACCTGTATGGGGAGGGAACCTGGCATGCTCAAAGTGACTCCAGCTGACAAAGCGGGAAAGCAGGAGGGACAGGGAGGCAGGCCAAGGGGAGCCCAACCCAGAAGTGGCCACGTGGCACCCACAGCTCTCCGCTGGCCAGGTAGAAGGAGGAGGAACAGAGTGAGGCTCAGGCAGGGCGTGCAGACCCCGGCTCCCCAACTGCATTGTTTTCTGCTGCTTCCATGTTTCTGGAGCTGATGTAGCTGGGCAAACCTGCTGGGCTACATACACCATGAAGCAACTTTCCCTGGGAGCAGGAAGGCTTCAGGGTGAACCCAAGGCAACTCCAGGGATGTGACACAGGAGGGGAGAGCTGGTTGAACTTTCAAGTCCTTTGCTGGCTGGTTTTCTCCCCTCAGGAGAATGAGAGTTCAGGGGGAGGGGGCACGATGGCCCAATGAGGTGGGGGCACAGTGAGCTGCTGACTTTGTTTCTTGTGCGGCACAGCAAGTCCCCAGGGCTAGTCACAAGCTGAAGCCTCCTCACTCCACAAAGAGGAGACCAGAGAGCCGCTCAGCCATCCAGGCTGGGAGCTATTTGCACTTGATGAGCAATTTCAAGTGGGAACCATCTGAGTGTGTGCCTGTGTGAACGCCAGAGTGCATTTAGAGGGAACAAATGATTTATTATCCGGGGCCTCCTCAAAGTCTCCTTCGAAAAGGGAGGGAGCTTCTTATTCCCCTCCTTATCATTAAAACCTTAAAGGGGTAGACTCCATTTGGTCTCTTAAGCCAGCCTGGAAGGGAGTCACAGCTAATCAAGCCGCCCTCCTCTGAGTACAACAATATGAATAAACGGGAAAATGGGCTGCAGACCACTTTGATGTTAAACTCCAAAGCAGTGTAAAAACTCTCTCTGCTTAACTCTTCCATGGCCTTTCTGCAGAACAAATTTAAGACACATACAGCTGGGCAAGACTCCAGAGAAAGCTAAATGATGAATAATTACCATCTCAGATGTGTAGGCCCAAGTATTTTCTAGCAAGAGAAAATGTCCAGTCTCCTCTTCTGAATTACTTTCTCTGATTAAGTATTACCTCACTAATAAAAAGGCTGTCTGAGCAGTTGCTGGGGGCCTGGTTACCATCTCGTTTCATCCTTTTTCTTTTTTTTTTTTTTTTTTTGAGTCTGGGGTCTCACTTTGTCGCTCAGGGTGAAGTACAGTCACACAATCACAGCTCACTGCAGCCTCGACCTCCTGGGCTCAGGTTATCCTTCTGCCATGACCTCCCAAGTAGCTCGGACTATAGATGCATACCACCATTCCCGGCTAATTTTTTTTATTTTTTATAGAGACAAGGTCTTGCTATGTTGCCCGGGTTGGTTTCAAATTCTTGGGTTCAAAGAATCCCTCTGCCTCAGCCTCCCAAAATGCTGGGACTGCAGATGTGAGCCACCATGCCCAGCCTTATTTAATTCTTGTACCAGCCCTGTGAGATCCATATTATTATCCCATTTAAAGCTGGAGGAATAGACAGAGAGCTTGAGGGATATACTCAGTATGTCCCAGAGTATAACAGGGCTCCAAGCTTGGGTCTGGAAGGTTTCAATGCCCTCCCTGGAACACAAAGCTTGAATTGTTTCTCATTCTCACAAGTAAATGCAGCAAGACCTCATTGACTTGGGAAAGAAATGTTCTACATGAGCAAACATTTCTGATGTCTGAAGCCAGTCCCTTGAAAGCTAGGTCACCTTTCTAATTTTCTCCTTTATTTTTAATTTTCGATATTTTTTGAACTTTTAAAAGAAGCATTTTGAAGTATTCTTTTTAAATTTCTAACTTGTTTAAAATGAAATTTTTCTAAAATATATTGTACATTTCCATAGATTACAAAAGAGAAAATTCCCAGAAAGTTCCAGAAGAAATGATTCCTGGACAAGTGGGAATTCCAAACTTTAGATCCTCAGAAATGGCAGGGAAGGAGAATCTCTTGTGAGCACAGACTGCAAATTGCTGCCCATGTGGCAAAGAAGAACACACAACAGGGGCAGCTGGACAGAAAGAGAAGTTGGGGGTAGGAGATTGGAGGTTTTGTGAAAAACACCCAGGAACAAAAGTGTTCACTAGGAAGGTTTTCAATCACCATATATTGAAAACCAGATTGGGAGCAGTGGCTCACGCCTGTAATCCCAGCACTTTGGGAGGCCAACGCGAGAGTATTGCCTGAGCCCAGGAATCCAAGACCAGCCTGGGCAACATGACAAGACCCTGTCTCTACACTAAATCAAAAAATCAGCCAGGCATGGTGGTATGTTCCTGTAGTCCCAGCTACTTGGAAGGCTGAGGCAGAAGTACTGCTTGAACCCAGCAGGTTGAGGCTGCAGTGAGCCATGATCACAGCACTGCACTCTAGCCTGGGTGACACAGTAAACCCTGACTCAAAAAAACCAATTCTGGCTGGGTACACTGTCTCACACCAGTAATCCCAGCAATTTAGGAGACCAAAATGGGAGGATTGCTAGAGTCCAGGAGTTTGAGACCAACCTGAGGAACACAGAGAGACCTCATCTTTACAGAAAAATTTAAAAATTAGCCAGACATGATGGCGTGCGTCTGAGGCCCCAGCTACTTGGGAGGTTGAGGTGGAAGGACCACCTGAGTCCACGGGGGTCGAGGCTGCAGTAAGCTGGGATTGTGCCACTGCACTCCAGTCTGGGCAACAAAGTGAGAAAAGAAAGGAAGGAAGGAGGAAGGGAGGGAGGGAGGGAACCAGTCAAGAAATCAAGAAGTAAGAACAATGTAAGATTCCAACATCCATATTGTCCCACTACTCCTTGGTGATGGTGGGGTTCAGGACACACTACCACAAAATAAGGCACCTTGGGGCAACCCCTTCGGGTCCCCTCCCATTGTAGGATCTTTTCTCTCCTCTCAATAAATCCTGCTTTCTAAAAAAAAATATATATATATATACATATATATATATATACATATAGATAGAAAGATAGATAGATATGGCACCTTGGCATTTGGGAAAAAGAAAAAGCAGGAAGATCAGTCTGTCCTTGCTCTTGCCCTCCCCATCTGAATCAGGGCATAAGACCCTCATTCAAGAGGTGCCTTCTCAGCCAGGCACGGTAGCTCACACCTGTAATCCAAGCACTTTGGGAGGCTGAGACGAGAGGATTGCCTGGGTTCATGGGTTCATGACCAGCCTGGACAACATGGTGAAACCTCGTCTCTCCAATAAATCAAAAAATTAGCCAGGTGTGGTGGTGCACACCTGTAGTTCCAGCTACTTGGAAGGTTGAGGTGGAAGGATAGTCTGAACACAGCAGGTCGAGGCTATGGGGGTCGTAAGCTTGCCACTGCTCTCCAGCCTGTGTGGGACTCCGACTCAAAAAAAAAAAAAAAAAAAGAAGTGTCTCCCTATACCTGCAAGAAAGGAGTATTCTTACCGCTGAAGACGATGGGACACAGAGAAGAATCTGAAGAAACAGGCCTTGCTAAGTTCCTTCAGTTTGTAACCCTTAGATCAGACCCCTTCATGCAATCACACTTCTCTACAACTGTCCACTGTTCATCAAACCTAAGCATAAAAAGACACAGGCTTCTCTGTTTCTCTGGATCTTCATTTCCAGAAGGCCCCTGTGTCACATAAAACTTATATTAAATAAATGTGTATGTTTTTCTCTTACCAATCTGTCTTTTGTTATAGGGACCTCAGCCATGAATCTAGTGATGGGAGAAAAGCTATTTTTTCAACCTCTGTGGTAATAAACAGTGAAATCACCCTCAGACAATTTTGTATTGATGCGTAATATTTGTACCCATTTATAAGGCACATGTAATATTTTGTTACATGGATAAAATGTGTAATGGTCACGTTCATCACCTCATGTATTTAGAATATCCATCACCTCGTGTACTTATCATTTCCGTGTGTTGGGAACATTTTAAGTCCTCTTTTCTAGCTATTTTGAAATATAAAATATATTGTTTTTAACTATAATCACCCTACTCCGCTATCAAACGTTAAACCTATTTTTTTAGAGATGGAGATCTTGCTATGTTACCCAGACTGGACCTGAATTTTGGGGCTTATGGGATCCTCTTGCCTCAGCCTCCTGAGTAACCGAGATGACAGGCGTGTCACCACGCTCAGTGAACATTAGATCATAGTCACTCTATCTAACTGTATGTTTGTACCCATTAACCAGCCTCTCTTGTCGTCCCACTTACACACCCTTTCCCACCTCTGGTAACTTTTGTTTTTTTTGAGTCAGAGTTCCACTCTGTCACCCAGGCTGGAGTGCAATGGCATGATCACAGCTCACTGCAGCCTTAAGCTCCTGGGTTCAGGCAATCCTTCTATATCAGCCTCCAAATAGCTGGGATTACAGACCTGCACCACCATGCCCAGCTAATTTTTGTATGTTTTTGTAGAGATGAGGTGTCATTATATTGCCCAGGCTGGTCTCGAATTCCTGGGCTCAAGCAATCCTCTCACCTCGGCCTCTCAAAATGCTGGGATTACAGGCATGAGCCACCGTGCCCAGCCTCTGGTAACTATTACTCTACTCTCTGCAAAACAAATTTTTGAAAAACAGAAATGTCCATGAACCAAAACATTAACAGTGGTGATAGCTAAATCATGTGAACAACTTCATTCTTCCTTATTGCACTAGAGCTCCATTTAACCGAAAGTTGCATTGGATGCTCCACTTTCAGGCCAAGTATTGTACCCAAAGAGCATGCACAAAGGAAGACATCACCTGATCATCTACATTATTTTGTTGCACTCAAGCTGTGTCTCTATATGTCTAAAAAATAGGAAGTGGGAAGCTTTGGAATCAGGAGAACTGATTTGTAATCCAAGCTCTGCCTCTCACTAGTCAAGTTACCTTGGACACTTAATCTTTCAGCCTCAGTTTCTCTGTAACATGGAACTAACGATACCTACCTTGCAGGAATCTCATGAGAGTCAATAACTCATGGAGAGCCCTTTTCACTCACTGGATGAGTACACTGAACAGATGCATGTTTTACCTACGTTTGCAAATGACATCTTTACCTTTCCACCTCTTACCCTGTCAAATTGGACCTTCTTGAAATATGGGTTGTGAAACCACAAAATTCACAGTGAAATGGATCTGTTCTGGACACCATTTTAAGGACTGCAGCAATTACCAAGGTGCCCAGAGAAAGTAAGTCATTGTGAGCTGGTGCCACAGCATGAGACCATATCAGAATAAAGCTTGCCGGGCACAGGGGCTCATACCTATAATCAGCACTTTGGAAGGGGGCAGAGGTGACTTGGTGAGATCTCGTCTCTACAACAAATCAAAAAATTAACCAGGTGTGGTGGTGCATGTCTGTGGTTCCAGCTACTTGGAAGGTTGAAGCTGAAGGATCACCTGAGCCCAACAGGTCAAGGCTGTGGTAGTTATGAGCATGCCACTGCACTCCAGCCTGGGCAACTGAGTGAGACTCCGACTCAAAAAAAAATAAAAGAATAAAGCTATCATGCAGAGAATTCATGTGGGTAGAACAGCCAATAAATGCATGCACTTAATACGTGCTCATGTCTTATCTCACTCAACTGATAAAATAGTGTCATAAGGTTGGTATTTTTATTCCCATTGTACAAAAAGCTTCAACAAACCGGGCTCGGTGGCTCAGCCTGCAATCCCGTGCCTTGGGAGGCCGAGGTGAGTGGATTGCCTGAGCCCGCGGGTTCGAGACCCACCAGGGCAACTTGGTGAGACCTCATCTCTACAATAAATCAAAAAATTAGCCGGGCATGGTAGCGCGCACCTATAGTTCCGGCTACTTGGAAGGCTGAGGCGGAAGGATCACTGGAGCCCAACAGGTTGAGGCTGCGGTGGCCGGGAGCGGCCACTGCACTCCAGTCTGGCGACAGAGTGAGACTCCAACTCAAAAAAAAAAAAAAAAGGTTCAACAATCCCCAAGGACACACAACCCCTAGTTGGCATGGCTAGGATTCATATCAGGATCTCCCTGACTCCAAAGTCTCTTCTTTATATACTGTTTCATGTCATCACCTATTTTCATCACCAACTAAGACACTGGAATTATACTAATAGTACCCAGAACATTATTTAAGGCTGGACAATTTCAGGGAAGTTTTTCAACAGTTTACGATCCATGGATGGGTGATTCTGAATATTACTGGTGAAATGCAATTTTTGTCTCCATCTGTCTTCTTTCTGTTTCCGTCTTCCTTTGTCCCTCTCCCCTCCCCCACTTGGTGTTATTCTCATCAGTATAAAAATCCAAGATGTTAGTTCAAACCTTTTTTTCTTATTGAATATACTAGAGAAGGAGAAAGCAAGGTAGAGAGAGAGAGAAAGGGAGAGCCATCACGAAGACGTAGCCCTTAACCTTGAGAGTTTATCTTTGGGATTTGTACCAAAAACCTTTACTCTAAGGCTAAGCTAGCATTTGCGTGTTTCTGCTGGTACTTTAGCCAGAGTGTCCAAATCAGTGTGTCAAGATCATAGGTCATAGTGAAGAGACTGATCTTTTCAAGCCTCAGGGCAGCCGGAGCGAGGGTGACCAGAGAGCCTGGTCTGTCACCTTCAGCCCCACTAATGGTAACATTTCCTACATGTTTCTCCACATAGAAAAATTAGGAAGTTCCACTTGTCTCAAGTAGGGAGAAAACACTAGACAGAAAAAACATTTGGTGGAGTTATCACTTGAAACATTCCCTAAAATACTCAAGGTGTCCAAATAAGCCTCCTCCTCTTGAAAAAATATGATACACAAGAAAAGTCCAGGCCGGGTGTGGTGGCTCATGCTTGTAATCCCTGCACTTTGGGGGGCTGAGGCGGGAGGATCATTTTAGTCTATGAGTTCAAGACCAGCTTGGGCCACATAGTGAGACCTCATCTCTACAAAAAAATTGTAAAAAGTAACTGGGTATAGTGGCATGCTCCTATAGTCCCAGCTACTCTGGAGGCTGAGGCAGAAGGATCACCCTAGCCTAGGAGGTTGAGGCTGTGGTGAGCCATGATTATGCTGCTGCACTCCAGCAGGGGTGAAAGAGTAAGACTCTGACTCAAAAATAATTTTTTTTTTTTTAGTCAAATTCTGCAGTGGCATGCAGTGGCAATCCTCTCACCTTGGCCTCCCAAAGCACTGGGATTATAGGTGTGAGCCACCGCGCTCGTTCAAAAACTTTTTTTTAATTGAAAAATAGAAGAGTCCAAACGTCTAGCCTTGGAACTGACACTAAACCCTTTGTGTGTCCCTTCCCCTCTCACATGGGAAATGATAAGTCCTCTCATAGGACTTGACACTCTAAAATTCTCTACCATTCTAACTTCCTGGTTCTAAAAAAAAAAAAAATCACATCACTGTGGAGGGGCAGCTCACAGGAAGAAACATGGCAGCATTTGCAGCATGAGAGTCAGTTGTTTTCTTCATTTTAAAGTGACTCAGTGGGAATCCAGCCATCCTGATGAAACCACAGTTTGGTCAAAGGGTGGAGCGATGTGCACACTGGAGTGACGAGTGTCTACATGGCCCAGTTCTCAGCTGCCCACCAATATTTCATTCTCGAGCACCAACCTGCTAGACACGCTGATGTTTGAAGTTGCTGTTGCTAACATAGGTAGGCCTCAGTCCCTTCCTGGAAGCTGGGGCATCTTTATCTCCTGCACAGAGCCCCGGCGACTTTCCAGGGAGTGGAAATATCATGTTTGATCATGTTTGAACTAACATAATTCACTGATGTAGCATAACCTATTCTACAATACTTTCTATGAGTAAAATAAATTCAATTTCTATAAGTAGAAAAAACCCTATACTAACTGTAGGTAAAACCAGTTTAAAGAAATGCAGCCCAGTCCAAAGTATGTGCTGGGCCCTTAGGAATGTAGCCCAGCCCAAGGCATGTGCTGGGCCATTTCTAGTAACTCTAAATAATCATCTATACCATCTAAAGCTAAAAGCAGCTCTCCATGTGTATA
>CAUYQG010158943.1:0-24498 GCA_963574415.1 Tarsius wallacei | reverse complement strand
GAGCCACCAAGCCTGGCCATCTTTTATTTTTTTCATCTACTTGGTAAGATGTATTCCCAAGTATTTTTTGTTATGTGTGGCTATTGTAAATGGGATTATGTTCTTGATTTGGCTCTCAGCTTGAACGCTGTTGGTATATAGAAATGTTATTACAACTTGAAAATTTTGTGTCCTGAAACTTTACTAAAGTCACTTATGAGGTCTAGGAGTCTTTTGGTGGTATCTTTAGAGTTTTCTAGATATAGAATTATATCATCTGCAAAGACTGATCATTTGACTTCCTCCTCTCCTCTTTGGATGTCTTTTCTTTCTCTTGCTTGATTGCTCTGGCTAGGACTTCCAGTACTATGTTAAATAGGAGTGATAAAAGTGCAAGGCCTTTGCACCTGCTGGCGCAGCTGCAGTATAGGCTTCACAAGTTTCTTTTCATTATTTACAGTTGTCTTTACACTGGAATCATTTATCTTGAAATGGCAGGCAATCACAGCTGCAGACCTCATTCTATGGTATGATCAGGCAATTTAACTTTTTCTTGTAATGTCATAACTTTTCTTTGCTTCTGGGAAGCATTTTCAGCATTATTAGTGGCATTTCATATGGGTTGTATGGTTTTATTCAAGGTTCATAGCATTGCACTAAACATCATAAAAAATATACAAGAATCAATAAAGATCACTTTTTACTGTGATAAGCAATTTACTGGAGAGACAAACTGCTCATATGGAGATGATGCGCACAATATGGTCTCTTAACTGGATACTCACAACACCTGAGCTCACTGCAACAGCAACAGGAGATGACTAAAAAATTATTACAACAGTACAGTATGTACTATAGTTAATTTATGCAGTCATAACTTAATAATGCATCTTACATTTTTCTTGACTGCCAATGACTCTTTTGATGACAGATTTGTATATAGTGTATGTTAATAAAGGACAAAATAGACTAGTGTCTACATATATTTTATGTAGTCATGATGTACCTAACTTTTTCTTTTTCTAGGCAGCATAGTTCTTCTCAAGTTCTTTCTAATTGTCACAAATCTCCCCCCAAAATCAATATATTTTTTGAAAAAAATGCATATACAAGTGGATGCACACAGTTGAAACTTGTGTTAACTGTAATTGGAACTATAAGATGTTTACTAGAACTTTTCTTCTTTGGCTGGCTCTGATTTTTATTTTGCCTCCCCAGTTTATAAGATGACTTAAGCTCTTCTAAGATTCTCAGATTTTTAGCTGTCATTTTATGTTCACTTTCACAGTGTTTTCACCTCAAGAATTCTATAAGTTAGCAAATACCTCAAAGGGGAAAATGCCATCAAATGTCAAGCTTGATAATATAAGGCTGGCTGGGCACGGTGACTCAGTCTGTAATCCCAGAAATTCGGGAGGCCAAGGCGAATGGATTGCCTGAGCCCGTGGGTTTGTGACCAGCCTGGGCACCTTGGTGAGACCTTGTCTCTACAACAAATCAAAGAATTAGCAGGATGGCTACTTGGAGGGTTGAGGCGGAAGGATTGCCGGAAGCCAGCGGACTGACGCTGGGGTGGCCATGACCGTGCCACTGCACTCCAGCCTGGGCGACAGAGTGAGACTACAACTCAAGAAATTTTTTTTTTTGAGTTGTAGTCTCACTCTGTCGCCCAGGCTGGAGTGCAGTGGCCGCTCCCCGCCACCGCAGGCTCGACCTGCTGGGCTCCGGCCATCCTTCCGCCTCAGTCTTCCAAATAGCCGGAACTACAGGCATGCGCTACCAAGCCCAGCTAATTTTTGATTTATTGTAGAGATGAGGTCTCGCCAAATTGCCTGGGTGGGTCTCGAACCCGCGGGCTCAGGCAATCCATTCACCTCAGCCTCCCAGGAGCGCGGGATTACAGGCCGAGCCACCGAGCCCGGCTATAAAAAATAAAGTTTAAAAATTTTTCAAAGACTAAGGAGAGCAAAAGTAAAAAAGCAAAAGTCCTATAAAACCTACAAATGGAAGAATTATCTCTAGTTTGAAGACTATAATTTTAAGTGGCTACAATGTACCAGGCTGTTGATATATATTTTAATCCATAAGATAGCCTTGTGACAAAGGTATTATGTTTATACATTACATATATAGTGAAGACACTTGAATAGTGATATCTAGCTAGTGAGTGGCACTGCTAGGCAAAACAAAGTAAACATCTTATCAATAACAGGAATATTACTATCTTTTTCTTTTTATGTCATTTGAAAGAAAAATTAAAAAGAACACCCACCAAGGTTTTGAACAGATTAAAAAGATAGTCTTGTAACACATTTGAACTTTATTTGTAGTTAAAAACATTTTTTTTTTTTTGAGTTGGGGTCTCATTTCATCACCCAGTGCAGTGGCATGGATCATAGTTCACAGTAGCCTCCACCTCCTGAGCTCAGGGATCCTTACACCTCAGCCTCTCGAGTAGCTGGGACTACAGGTGTGCACCAGCATTCCTGGCTACGTATATATATATATGGTAGAGACAAGGTCTCACTATGTTGCCCATGCTGGTATAGTTGAAATTCTTATTGAGGTAATTTTAGATTCATATGCAGTTATAAGAAATAACAATTATTTCCTGTGTAACCTTTTCCCATGTTTCTCCAATATTATCATCTTGCAAAACTATGTTTTAATCCCTCAACTAGGTTAATGAGAATCTACTGATTTTATTCACATTTCTCATTTTACATGCGCTTGCTTATGTGTGTGTATTTAGTTCTATACCTTTTTATCACATTTGTAGGTACCACTGTAGTTAAGATATAAAACAGTTCCTTAACCACAAGAATCTCTCCTGTGACCTTGTTAAAACCGCCCACTTCCCTAACCACTGGCAATCACCAATCTGTTCTCTATACCTAAAATTTCATTATTTCAAAGATGTTACATAAGTGAAGTCGTATAATATATAACCTTTTAGCGCTGGATTTTTTTAACTCAGTGTAATTTCTTGCCAGTTCATCCTAGTTGTTGCATATATCAATAGTTTGTTCCTTTTTGTTACTGAGTAGTATTCCATTTATAAATTTCCTGCATTTTGAGTAAATATTCACCCATGAAAGGACAGATGAGGCTGTTCCCAGTTTTTTACTATTATGAATAAAACTGCTGTTGACATTCTTATATAGAAATTTATATAAGCATTAGTTCATTTTTCTGGAACAATGTCCAATAGTGCATTCATTGGATCATACAGTAAATTGTATGTTAAGTTTCATAAGAAATTGTCAAATGTTTCCTAACATGGTAATATTATTTTACATTTCTGCCAGCAATATATCAGAGATTTAGCGTCTCCACATCCTTACAAACACTTAGTGTTGCCGCTGGTTTTTTATTTTAATTATTCTGTTAGGTTTGAAGTGGTATCTTATTGTGGCTTTCATTTGTATTTCCCTAATAGTTAATAATTTTTTTAATGCTTTTTGTACTTATTTTCATTTTCCTGGGGTTTTATTAGTGATTGGAAAAATAAAAATAAACCTGATTTTAAAAAATCAATCCTCATGGTCTTTCCTTCATTGAGATTGTAGTTCCTCTTAACTAAATATCTTATCTCACCCAAAGGAACCATCACAAAATTTCCTTATTCAAAGTCATAATTATCATAAAGATATTGCAATGAATATTGCATTTATACTTTTCCTTTGAAAACCTTTCTAATATGATAGATTTTAAACACACAAAAGAAAAGTGAATAGTATAATGAACTCTTATACCCATCACCCCCAGATTCAATAATTACCAAAATTTAGCCAATATTGTTTTATCTTTTTTCATTATTATTACTATTATTTGACAGAGTAATTTTAGCAACTCCTCTAACCCCAAAATTAATATTTTTTTCTGACAAGGTTAAGTAACGAAATTGCCTAGATTAATGGACAGAAGTTGGTTGTGGAGCAAAGTTTCGAAAACACTTTATTTTTGTATTATTAAAAATAAAATAAGTGCTTGCAAAATATGATCTATTTGGCAGCTAACTTCGTAGAGTGTTTTAGGAAACTTTTCAATGTAATTAATCTTTTTTCTAGACTAGACATAGAGGTTCTATACATATGGGTAGATTGACAGGTCTTTTGTGCTATGGTCTTGATAAAATGAAAAACATTTCCTTATTAATTGGATAGTCATAGGAGATAAACATAAAGATCTACACCATGTATAAGACAGTTTTAAAAATGATTTTATGTTCCCATTTTTTTCCTTTCTCTCAATAGAAAGTACTTTTAAGTTTATGCCTGAGTTAACTTTTGTAAAAATGCTCAGCTCTAACAGCAGCTTGTCCTTGGAACATTTCTGCTTCTCCATGGTATTATAGATGACAATGAGGTCATTTCACAATTGATTCTTTTCTGAAAAACACAGCTGGCTCAGTTTGGTTAGCAGCATTCTCACTGCTGCCTTTCCTGACTCACCAGAGTATTTCAATTGACCCCTTCAGAACAGATTGTATCTATGTAATATCCTTCCACAATAAAACATCTATAATCAAATGACTACAATAGCCACTGAGTGGCACAGCCTTTCCTCTGGGCCAAAATCATTTTATTTCAAATCTTTTTACTAACTCTATTATTTCACTAAAACTTTAAAGTTTAGATTTTCTCAAATCAAGCATAAGTGATGGTTGATTTCTGTCCTTTAGCCACTCCTTACCAAGAGTTCTGCATTATGGCAGAATTTCTTTTGTAATTTTTTGCAGACTATAAATTACTTGATTTCCATATCATTTTGTTTTTGTTTCTGATAGTCAACACTTTTTAAAGCATGCTTACACATTTTATTGAGCAACCTGTGATGCATTTGAGAATGTCCTGAAAGAGGTAAGTATGGAATATAATCTCAAGACCTTTCAAGATAATCTCTCATGTTCTCATACTTTTCCTTCATGGGGGAAAACAAAAACTTCAACACAGCGTTAAGTGTGATCATTTGATTAAGAGCCATTTCTCTCCACTAGACTGTAAGCTCCACTAGGGTGGGACCATACGTTTTCTTATTGCTATATCCCTAGCATTCAGCACATTGCTGGTTCTTAGCAGGTATTTATGTCAGTTAGCAATTTGTTGACTTTCGGCTCCAGAACCTCTCTTCATTGCCTGATGTAAGATAATAGAGATGGGCCCTGCAAATAGACCTTTGCCAACTGGTACAGCATTGAGTTTTGTCCATAGAAGGTGCTGGAGGATGCTAGAAGGAAGAAGTTTCCCTCCTAGTTCTGGTATACTTCTCTTGCCAGAGTTCTGCAGTTCACAGTTTCTCCACTGCCCAGCTCAGACAGCACACACAGCTTCTCCAGTACAGCAGTATAACACATTTGGCTTTTTGGGGCTCTGGATCCTGCAGTGTGGGGAAGCCAAAGACTTTCAAAAATATAAAATAGAGGGTACAATCCTGTCCCAGTAGCCCTTCAGGTGACTATGTGGCACAGTGCTCTGGGTGAGACACAAGCCTGCAAACAGCTTCCCTGGAATCTCTTCCAGTAGCTTTGTGTCAGTTTCTGAAGTATGGCACCACTCCTGTGGATACCTTCCTTTTGAACCTCAGAGGCAGGTTTCCAGAAGGTTCTGATGGCATGGTACTACAGTGACTTCTCTACTACTCAATGAGCCACGGCCATGTGCTTGCCAACAAGGTATGGATCTCAGTCCTGAAGGCCTGTTTCTCAGATGCTCTATTTCAGCCCTAAGTGTAGTACCTGCTTCTTACAGCTGTTATTCTTCTGTTGCTTAGAATTATCTTTACTTCTTACTAGCTAACCCCTTATTATTCTGATCCCCTGTTAGAGTTAACAGTTCTTTATATTAAACTTCTCCTGTTCAACTTACCATGTAATTTCGGTCTGTTGATTGGACTCTGTCTGAAAAAGTGTTCAAAAAACACCTGTTGAAAGGAAATATGGAAGGAAAAAAAAGAAAGGAGGGAGGTAGGAATAGAGAGTAACAGACACAGAGGAGACCTTAACTATTATTGGTATCCCCAACACAACTGTGTGTTTATTTGCTGTTATTATTTGGAATTAGAAATTTAAAAAGACAAATTGAATTTTGTCTAAATATGATCCTAGGACACTAAATTCTTTTTGTTAATTCATGCTGTCTTTAACTTATTCACTCATTTACAAAAAATTCACTGGGCATCTATTGTTTGCAAAACATATGCTATACGTTTCTTGAGATAATGAGATGATAAGTCTACAAAGAGAATCCAGACTATAAAGTCAATAGAACTTTCTTTGAATACCAGATTTCAGAAATGCTAGATTCCAGAACTGTCTTTATCTAATACCTCTCCTGTCCTTCTCTCTTCCTCAATTCCTACCAATAAATGAGCATCACGTATTCAATATGTACAATAAAATTTATTTAAAATGAAGGAATTAATACATATGTCATTTAATTTGTTTTTATAAATCTCACAGTCAGACCCACACACACATGTATTGCTGTGCTATTCACAATAACAGAAACATGGAACCAGCCCTACTGCCCATTGAAAGTAGACCGAAAAAAGAAAATGTGGTACATATACACAATGGAGTATTATGCGGCCATATAGAAGAACAAAATCATAGACTTTGCAGCAAATTGGATGGAGTTGGAGACCACAATACTAAGTGAATAATCACAGAAACAAACAACAGACTACTGCATGTTTTCATGCATAAGTGGGCCTTGAACATTAGTCACATTAGCACAAGGGGGTATGTTTGGCAGTCACTGGGGACTGCTAGGGGAGGGAGGGAGGAGAGCAGGGGATCATGTGACAACACAAAGGGTAGTTGGTTCATTATCAGGGGGACTGAGGGCTAGTTAGAAGCCCAAATTTCACCTGCATGCAACCTACTTATGTACTTCATGCTCGCTTGTACACCACATTCCTGTAATAAAATAAAATTTAAGCAAATAAATAAATAAATAAAATATCATTGTCAGGAAATGCTCCTTAATGTCTAAATTAAAATCCTCACCACCTTCATCTTCTTTCCCTTTTTGAACCGAGCATTGTTCATTAGTTACACAAATCAGTTCTTCTTCTGCAAGTTAAATATTCCATGACATTTTATTCTTTCCACATAGCTTTATTCTTTTTATTTGTCTTCCTGAGATTTCTTCATGTTAATAACATCCATCGGGGCAACCCCTTCGGGTCCCCTCCCAATGTGGGAGCTTTTCTGTCCTCTCAATAAATCCTGCTTTCTACAAAAAAATAAATAAATAAATAACATTCATCTTAAATGGCATTGTTCACTCTTTGACAATCTCACATGGAGTTTCATGCTTGACTTAATGGAAATATCTCCTTAGATGATTTGACCTTCTATATATTTATGTATTTAAGTATCTCTAATATGTTAAACATGTAACTATAACATTTTAAATTTTTCACCGAGTAAACTCATATACACTGAGGATAGAAATTGTGTGTATACAAAAGATAGGATTGAGGGGAGAGGGTTAGGAGGACACAAAGACATACCTGGAAGGCAAACATGATATAAAGATTCCATAATAAACACTTGGATTGAGGATAACTGTATTTAGATATTTATCTATACAATAATATAATTTCTACCTCTTTCTTATGAGAGATCCTTAAGAATTGTTTCCTAGCCAGGCTCGGTGGCTCACCCTGTAGTCCCACGCCTTGGGAGGCTGAGGTGAGTGGATTGCCTGAGCCCCTGGGTTCGAGAACCGCCTGGGCAACTTGGTGAGACTGTATCTCTACAACAAATCAAAAAATTAGCCAGGCATGGTAGCGCACACCTGTAGTTCCAGCTACTTGGAAGACTGAGGCGGAAGGATCACCGGAGCCCAGCAGCTCAAGGCTACAGTGACCGGGAGTGGCCACTGCACTCCAGCCTGGGCCACCGAGTGAGACTCCAA
The DNA here is from genome assembly GCA_963574415.1 of Tarsius wallacei. Lineage (NCBI taxonomy): Eukaryota > Metazoa > Chordata > Mammalia > Primates > Tarsiidae > Tarsius > Tarsius wallacei. The sequence goes on along the minus strand of CAUYQG010158943.1, from coordinate 16,594 downwards.
CTCAAAAAAAAAAAAAAAAAAGGATTGTTTCCTATGCAATCGGTACTAGATGTATTTGAAAGTAATTTAAATATGGTTTGTAAAAATATATTTCATTATAAAGGCCTTAGAGGATTCCCTCTGATTCACTGATTCTAAAATGAACACTTTTTTACACTTCAACATCTCTGAAATTGAGAAGCATGTCACAAATGGTGGCATTCTGTAATTGTCTTGGTGCCTTCAGCTTCTGGCTGCCCTACTGCTCCAGAGGAGGAGCTGAGACAGGTACCTGCTCGCCATCCCTCTACCCTTCTCCTGACCTGATTCCCACTCTGGCCCTGTTCCTTTCACCGCTTGACCGCTCTTGTCACTAAGAAGATCCTAAATTGCAAAACATAAACTTCGAGTTAGGTGGATTTCCTGGGCTGAGTTGCTTGCGATGCGTATCTGCTGCATAAAGTATCCATTAATGACCCTTCTTTGCTTTAAATGGGCAGGGAATACTCGGCAAACTCACCTAAGGGACTAAGGGTGAAGTCTAAAAAACCTTAACATATACACAGTAAAATTTCTAAGTGAGAAGCAAACAAAATCATAGTGCATTTTACAACTGACAGTGTCTTACATTCAAATAAATATGATAGTAACACTTAAATGTATATCATATATGTCTTGCTGAGCCCTAAAGGCTTTCCAGTGCCCACCTTCATCAACCTCACAGGTTCCAATGCTGTGATCAGTTTTTCTCTTTCCATAATCCCTGTCTTTCTTGATGGAGAAAACTGTACAAAATCTTACTGAGCAATCATCTCTCCATGTCACTAGTAACATTCATTTTGATGCTGCTGATAGTAAGACAGTGCAAGGACCCTTTTTATGGTCTTATGGGGTGGAGGGTGGCAAATATGGAAATAAAGGAAAATCTTGAGTTCCTTCAAGGGAAATTCTAGGCACTTAGCTAGCCCTGATAAGTAAATGAACAACCAGATAAGCAAGAAGGTAATAATAGTTTAAAACAATAGCCAAGGAAGTTAAGGCCATAAATTGGAACTAAAGATAAGGTCTTGACATATGCTCCTGAGTTGTTTTTCAGAAACCTGGCTCCCCTGCAAATGACAAATGTTCTGTGTTGGCCCATGGACTTCAGATAAGGGAAAAATGAGACCTGAACTCTCACCAATGTTCTTTGTTCTAAATTTCTTCCTGAGGGGTCTGGAGGAGGTCACAACCACAAGGCCAGAGTTCAACATTCCTATCTTCTGACCCCAAGCTTTTAGACAAATTTTGACCAATTGCAGATCAGAAAATCTTTGAATTCACCTATGACCTGTGGGCACCCACTTTGAGATGCCTCACCTTTTTAGACCAAATCAATATATAGCCTCCATGTACTGATTTATGACTTTGCTTTTAACCTCTGCCTCCCTACGTTTAAAAACCCTTACATACAACCATTGGAGAGTTTGGGTCTTAAGTATTAATTGCTCAATTATCCTTTCTTGGCATCTTGCAATGAATGCTTCATTTTCTCTTGCTGAAAATCCTAATGTCAGTGTTTGGCTTTTCTGCAGTGAGAAAGCTAATCCATGTTCAGTTTGGTAACAATATTCACTTTATCTCTGAAGTTCAATTGAATAAGTCTGAGATACAACTCTACTTTGAAAATGGGTAAAGGTTAATACCAAGGAAACGGAATTTCAAAAAGAGGCTCAGTCATGAAAATAAAACAATGCCTGTCAGCCCCTCTGGCTGGTGTCAGGTGAGTGTTCTTACCTGCGGTTGCCTACACAGAGGCTTTCATGTGAGCAAATCCAGTAATTACACATTTCCCACAGGGACATTTTGCCTGGTGGGTGGCACTGTCTCTTTTGTTTTGACAACTACCTATTTCCTTATAAACTGGGTTGTGCCTAGAGCTATGTGGACTGTGGACGGGGGGAACAAAATTTGAATATTTGTCCCATTAGGTTTAAAGGGTTTGGACTCTCTGTTTTATAGCTTACCAGAGAGCAACAAATCTAGTTCTATTCAGGGGATTTAATTCACATCTCATTAACTACTTTGGCAAAACCCAACACTAGCTGTGAAAGGCTAATTTGATTAAAGAACTGACAGACATTACTTCTTTCTGACTAATCAAGTTAATTTTAATGGAGGTAATAATGTCTCCCTGGCAGGCTATCAGGTTGTGGGAATCAAATAAGTTAGCTAGCATATTCTGAAAGTTTTATGAATTATTAAATGTTAAACAAATATATGATTATTGTGGATCTCTTTATTCCTTTGCTATGCTCTCCAGATTTCACTTCTAATTTCTTTTCCTAAGAAGTCTTACCGACTTATTTAGCTGTGGGTAATCCTGTAAGCCTGGTCTACTATCGCCCATGTTTTCAACTAGTAAACTGATTAAATAAACATGTTTGCAAGCCTACCATGGGTCAGTCAGACAAGATTAAAAAAAAAAAAAATTCCCACAAAAAATACCCACGACTATGCACTTATTTTGAAATATCTGGCTAAGAATTAGTAAGATAGCTCTTAAGCCCTTACCGGCATTGTGTGTGTACAAGGGATGTGAGTTAGAGACGAAAGGAACAATTACTGAAACAATTTGGAGAGAATTGTTAAGCACTCCAACCCTAAGAAGACAAAATGGAAGATGGGTTCCTGGTTCTGGACATGTCTAAGGGCAATTTTCCTTCAGACATACCTGTACCTGAGCCCACAAATCTTATTGCTGAGTTGAATCTTTGTCAACTGCAACTACAGAGTGAACTTACACAGCTTTTCTGATTTTTAAGTTCTGATCATTCTTATCCCCATGTCAAGACATAGTGGCTTCCAAGGGAGCACCAAGGTTTTATACGTGTGCTCTGGTCACTCTCAGAACTCAAGAATTAGAAAAGTTGTGTGAGTTCCCACTGTGGTTGCAGGTGACAAAGACTCAGCTCAAGCAAGAAGGGAGACTTGTGGGCTCAGGTACAGGCCTGGCTGGAGGGAAGTTGACTTTAGGCACAGCCAGAACCAGGAACCAATATACCATCAGAATTCTCCCTTCCAACAGCAACATGAGTTTGTGGATCGGCTTCTTTCTCTCAGCTGGGTGTGTGCATAGTGGGGAGATGAAGTGTTGATGCCAGATTCACATTTTTATGGCTTTGTGGCCAGAGAGGAGTAAGAAAATTGACTTCTCTCCCATCTTTAGTTTTTAAACGTGGGAGAAACAACCTGAATGGTACATCCTGGGTCATAATGCCCATGCCTGGGTATAACCACTGTGAACAGAGGAAAGCTACCAGAAGTGGCAAGTCCTGGCTACATGCCTGCTCCTTTGTGACCAGGGAGGCAACACTGATGCTGGGCAGACTAGCACTAGAGCCACTTCAAAGTGCAGGCAAACTCAGCACACCACTGGGAAGCTAATTAATATATATGTATCATAAAGCAAAATGTCAGACATAGGCAAACAAATATTGGCAGATGAAACTTTGGATAATCAACTTTTATAACCATATGATTGGCTCTGACAACGAGCAAGTTGTGAAACTGACCTAGGTAATGTTTCATTTGTTCTTTCTATAAGGACGATATATTTTCCTTGGTAAGATAAAAAGAAAAGCAACAACTTGAGTTGGAGCAGTAAAGTGTGCTGACTTTATTAATAGCCATTCTAACACTCTGTTGCATTATTCCCATGTTTAGCTACATAATTCCCAAGTGAAATAAAGCACAGTCACGCTGATACAAATCAGTTTGGAATATTTATTGTATTTCTGAACGCATTTCTTAACATGCATGGTATTCTTTAATCGAAAATATAAAGTCATCTACTTAGGTTTTGTCACTCAAGGTTCAGAACATTCTTAGAATCACATTATCTTAAAGAAACAGACTGGAATGATAGGCAAGTAAGTTTGAAGATATAACAACCATCAACATTTTTCAAAATAATAATACAGCTATATCTTACACTCATGGACCTTGCACATTCTAAGAAGGGTCATTTTTCACCAGTACTAGGAGAGTATGCTTTCAATCATGCAGCCTGCTAGAAAGGCTTGTTTTATATATGGAGTGTGCTAATTACAAAAAGCCTCTCTCCTCCTTCTGACACTGTATAGGACACAATTGTAGCTGTTCCAGAAGAGAAGTGAGTTTCAGTGACCACCATCACCTAGAAACATGCATAGATTCCTATACTTAGTGCCAGAGGAATGATCTATTGCACTGTACTCTGCCTACCTCTGTCTAGAGGTCAGCTGTCCGGCCCGTCTTTAGGGTGCCTAGCCTTTGCCATCAGATACCCAGTATACTTCTGAAATGATCTCCATGGGGAACTGCCCGGTACTGAGGATACCTCTAAGGAAAAGTTTTCACAAACCTGTTACCATGTTTATTCCCTAACAATAAAAGTCCACTGACTCTTCAAATTCTGGACTAGCCCATCATTATTTTCCCTACTTGGCTAAAGCTGAATTAATTAGCACTTTGTTAAAGGAAGTAGCCTTGGCAGAATAAAAACCACTGTTCTGCAGAAAAAGTCATTCAATATTTAAAGCAGCAGCAATGAGAGCCTGGAAAGAAAGAATCTTTATTATTTTTTAACTCTGCTGTCATTGTGACTAAGGATTTATAATAAATTACCTCACAGTTCTTGGCTTCAAAGGAGGTATTGTACAAGTAGCCCACTGGGCCTCAGTAACATAGACAAATAATCTTAAGCACCCTTGTGGATACAAAGGAATACTGCACTGTTTTAAAATGAGAAAACTGTTTGAGTAGATCAGTTAGGTTTCCAGCCCTCTTCCCATAATAAGCCTTAGTCTTTGGCTAAGCACAGACGGATGGTTGGTTTGCTTATAAAGGCAACTTCTTGGTAGGATGTCAGCACCAGTAGATCCTATACCCTTTGGTCTCTCCCATAAACCAGCTACTTCTCCCTTTCCTCCCCCACAGAGACTTTCTGCTTGCCATTTCGAGCATCTATTCACCTGCAAGAAATATGGGAGAAAAGAGATGCTCTAGGGGAACAAGATGTAATCCCAAAATTAGAGCCTCCAAAAAAAAGTTAGAGGAGGTTAAAGGAAAAACAATCATTATGATGGTATCTGTCCTAACCACAAATTCATATATATGTTACCTTTCTTTCAGGACTAGTAAATATAATGTAGTTGTGAGGGAAAGCATATCAATGAAACTCTTTTTAGGGCCCATCTTGGTGAAAACTGCATATAATTTAGCATGCAGACTACATTAGGCAAAGATACATTCAGCGTGAGCACCAACTTTAAAGACAACCTTCTCAGCATTAAAAAACAAGATCGTCATAAATGTTTACATTTTGTTTTCTGTTAAAATGTCATAGCACACTTGAGAGAACAAAGTCCATATGATTGCCTAAAACCTGAAATACTAGAAGAAAACTAATTTTTAAAAACCTGCTTAATATATAGTTATAATTACCAAGTTTTTTCAATTAAATCCTATGTATTTAAAATGAAAAACACGCAACCAGAGACAAATGTTCACATATCAATTTGTGATCTGCTGCATTGACATGAGTTTTGGTGAAACCTGGTAAAAGAAAGAGAAAAAAAAATCAAATTATGCAAAACTACACGGTATAAATATCTCTCCTTTGAATCCCCAAACTTGAATGATGTAGACAATAAGCAGCCTTGCCATGGAAATTGCCTGGAGTTTTCTTATTATTTTCCATTTTGGAACATTGAGACAAAACTCCTGTTTACATTTTAAGTAGTTAGTGGTTCTCAGCCATCTTGTATTATGCTCCTAAATTAAAGATGTCTGAGGCTGGTAACAAGGAGGGGGGGAAGAGGAGCAGAAGGAGATAAAGGGTCCTGATAACTAAGCCCCCTGTTGGATGGATCACTGATCTTTGAGGCTGATGGCTTTGAGACTTTACACAAGACACTGTGCAAAGCACTTCTCTAAACCCTCAAAATAGATCCAGCCAATTTGCAATTTTGTTGAGAATGCTTTATGTAGTCTTTGAAGTAACTGGATACATATTGGCAAAGAGATGTATAATCAATGATAAATCTCATCACAAATGTCAAACAGAGTAGAATAACACAAAGGCAATAAAAAGCTTCCAATTTGTTACCAAAAAGAGGTAAGGGTATCTAAACTACTAAATGTTGATTTTAATTATGTTCAGTGTATAGAACAGCAAATCTTTTCTGGGGAGTCTTGAAGCAGAGAAAAATGAAAACAAGTCAACATTTAAGGTAGAGCTGGTAGAAGGGGAAACCTAAATGTAAGTAGTCTTGTTTAATTGTGACAAATTTTTCAAAGTATGGTAGCGGTTTCAGATTTCTTAATTCAGTATGGCAAATATCCTTTGGATCTTAGTTAGCAACAGTCCCCATGAAAAGCACAGCAGGGAATACTAGAATTTAAGAGCTTTATTGAATATCTCAAGGATGTGCCAATCAAAATGGGCCCAATTAGCACATTGCCTTTCAGTTAACAATTAATATTTTGTTAAATGAATGAACAAATGAATAAATGACTAATTAAATAAGCTTCAAAGAACTAGAAGAAAGGACCCTAACAGAGATTAAGTCAGTATTAAAAATTGAAAGAGTGTGTAATTATTTGGTTTTGATGAGGTTAAATATTTTTAGCTTTTAAGCACTTAAAAATAACCTCAGTGTTAACTCCTTGCACTGAAGAGTTAATACCTTCTCTTCCATTTTTCTATTAAAAGAATTAATAAAAATGAGAGTAAATAAAATCTTAAATATTAGAATAACAAGAACAAAAAACTTCTACTAAGATAATAAATGATTCAGCATGGTTTGATATACACTAAGGATAAATGAGAGCTCAGACTTGTCATTTCCAAGAACAGATATATAATAATAGACAAAATAATAAACACAGAATAAATAGGCAGAAGTAATAGCCCACATATGTATACACCTTCAACTCTACGGAGAATAAAAAACATATGGGCTCCTAGAATGTAGATAGGTATGTCTCACTAATTTCTTTTCTGTTTTTAACAGAGCATCTGCAGAAATAAATTAATGAAACTCTTCTTTTTCTGAATACAGATTGTTTCCAATAGATGCTTCATAGCATTTCCTTAAAAAGGAAACTGGACATTTTAGTTTTTTTAAACTAAACATCTGATTCTTTTGTCATATCAGTACTCTTAATATCATTTATATCCTCAATGTGGAATGGCTTTTATCAGTAAAGAAGATGAAGCTTTATGTAGACTGGCTTGGCCTGCCTGTTTTGTAATGAAAAACAAAACCACCATTTCTCATTTCTACTAAACCACCATTTCTCATTCTGTTCTCTCACAGTCTCATTGACATTGTAAGCTCATGCAAACCAAAGCAGATTATCCTGCCAATGTGACCTATAGTCTAAGCACAAGATGATATAATTTAAGTGTAGAAGATAAGCCAACAATTTGTCTTTCCAGCCCATTGATATCCCAAGAGTATGCTGCTTAATTCTGGTATACTGCCAGTTCATAATAGATATTGAGAGTATACATTTATTCAGTTTGGCAAGAAATGTCTCCAGCTGACTTCTTTCAGATTCTATTGCAAACATATAAATAAGCAGTGTTCTTTTTTTTTTTTTTCTTCTGTGGTTTAGGTATATTTTCTTATGGTGGTTTAGGTATATTCCTGGAGAATAAGACCAAGGGCCCTGGAAGTAAGAACTGAACGAATCAGTTCAATTTATTCACATTTTATAGCTCAATATGAGACATGTACTAGGTGTTTAATAAATATCCACAGATGACTAATGATCTCTGGAAGTTTATTTTATCACATAATTTTCAAGTAAAAATTAAATTTATTTTTAATTTTTAAATGAATATTCTGCTTTAAGAAAGTTCCACAGACATATATGGTTTTTTAAAAAACCTATTTTACATAGCTTAAGCATTCATCAAAAAAAGAAAAATGAGTAACCAACTGAATTAACTACTTACTGGAAAAAGATATTTTTAAGATAACAGAATTTGACTGGTGGGAATTATCTCCCCTTCCTCCCTTCTTTCTGCTTTGGCACACTGGATGATATAAGTATAGACAAAAATAAAGGAATTTGACATTTTCATTAGCTTGTTACAGCTTTAATATGAGAAAATGTGTAATATTTTGACTCTCTGAAAATGAATTCTTACTTGATAAATATTTGAGAGACAGACTTCTTTCAAAATGTGAGAACAGTATAAAAATAAATGAAAGGACCCCTCAGTTGGGAAAACATTAAGTCCCAGTAGCATAAAGGAAAGAGGACTATGTCAAATTTAAATACTTAAAAATTTAAACACTTGCAATGTCAAAGGAAATAATCATTAGAGTGAAAAGGCAACCTATGGAATGGGAGAAAATATTTGCAAATCATATCATCTGATAAGGGGTTAACATCCAGAATATATAAGGGACTTCAACATCATCACTAATCATAGGTGAAACGTAAATCAAAACCACAATGAGATATCAACTCCCATCCATCAAGATGGCCACTATTAAACAGAAAATAAGTGTTGGCAAGGATATGGAGAGATTGAAACCCTTGTGTACTGCTGAAGGGAATATCAAATGGCGTGGCCACTGAGGAAGTTAGTAGGGAGGTTCCTCAAAAAATTAACAATAGAATTGTCATATATACCAGCAATCTCACTTCTGAATATATATCAAAAAAATTGCAAAGCAGAACCTCAAAGAGATAGTTGCATACCCACGTTCTTTGCACAATAGCCAAGAGGTGGAAGCAACCCAAATGTTCACCAACAGATGCATGGATAGAAAGCATGATATACACACACAATAAACACAGCTTTTAAAAAGAAAGAAAGTCCTGTTACACACTACAACATGAATGAACTTCCAGGACATTATGCTAAGAAAAATAAGCCAGTCACAAAAGGGCAAATACTGTATGCTTCTACACATATAAAGTATCTAAAGTTGTCAAAATCATAGAAACAGAAAGTAAACGAGTAGCTGCCAATGGCCAGGAGAAGGGAGAATTCGTATTTAATGAGCATATAGTTTCAGTGCTTCAAGATGAGAAAAACTTCTAAAGATCTGTTGCAAAAAGATGTGAATACACTTAACACTACTAAACTGTACACTTAAACATGGTTAAGATGGTTAATTTTGTAATTTTTTTACTAAATTTTTTTAAAAAAACAATAGAAAGCATTACTGAACAACATCTCAACCAATTATTTGTAGAGCATGAACATGGGCACATGTTTCAACCAACCAACAGCATTGGGGGTGGGGAGCATTTATTCCCCACTTCTCATATTCTCTTCCATGTGGAAGGAAACCTATTAGCATAATATCCTGGCCTCTAGTTTCTCCCCTAGTGATGTAATCCAATGGCAATCTGGGCAGAGAAACTGAAGCATGCGAAATTCTGCCTGACTCATCTTCTTCACTGGGTCAATCTTCGCATAGAGAGCACATGCTCTGATTTGCTCTCAGCCATGTGGAAAGAAGCTCAGCAGATATACCCAGAGGAATTCAAATCATTCTACGGAAAAGATACCAGTACATGCATGTTTATTGCAGCACTATTCACAATAGCAAAAACATGGAACCAATCATGCTGCCCATCAAAAGAGGACTGGATAAAAACAATGAGGTACATACATCTACACAATGGAATATTATGCAGCCATAAAGGACAAACGTATGGACTTCGCAGCAAGTTGGATGGATTTAGAGTCTATCATACTCAGTGATGTATCACAGAAACAAAGAACAGACTTGTTCTCACTCAGAAGTGGACCTTGAACAATTATCATAATATTATAAGAAAGGGATTGGCAGTAGAGTGAAACTGCCAGGGGAGGGGGTGGGGGGTGGAATTGGCTGGGGGGCGGCACACCTCATCAACAAGGGTAACTGCATAATGAACATTTGTATACCTAACCCTAAATTGTGCCCACATCTTTAAAATAAAAAAATTAAAGGAAAAAAAGGTCCCTCTTAAAAGCAGATCTGTGGTTTTCTGGTGCTGCCTATAGCTGGGAGTCAAAGCCTCTCTACTTCTGTGGTTCATATACGGGAAGCCTGTTGTGGCTGTACACTGAAGCAATATCCTCCATCCTAGTCTTTATGACAATAGTGATATGATTACCTCTTCCTGCCCTTTATCTCTTTAAATGGATTCAAAATTCAATCCCCAAGAAAAATGGAGAAAAGTCTCTTTTTCATAGCAATTACATTTTGAGGGAGAGTGATCATATGGGACAAGATTGCTGTTTATCATAGGTTGGCTTCTCTAGCTGCAAACTGCTCCTGACCAGAATCTTATTTGGGGAGCTTGCTGAAGGATCCAGAAATAGAGCCAATATTCACATTTCTATGACAAAACTTCTACAGCCTCCTTTGGAGTTCCAGACATATGTGATCCTTACAATACAAATAAATACGTATATAATCCTACCAATCAAAAAGTAAACTCTTCCTTTCAGAACACAAAATCACAAATATAACTGTAATGGTCATTACAGGTTTTTTAAAGGGATGTTTCATGCGATATTTAAATAACATATTTTCCTTCCATAGTTTTTGTTATGGCTAATTGCCTTGTGATAGACAGGAGTCTTAGCAATTTTTTTTAAGTACCCAAATATTTCATAATAATCACTTTTTAAAAATACCCTGAAACCACAATTTTGTCATGTCCTATTATCTGATGCTGTCATATTTAGTTTTTTCTTTAAATTCACAGTATTTTCTCAACCAGCTGATATCCACATTCTGTATCTTTTGCCCATTCATTTGCCCATATCCTTAGGTATACAGGACTTTTACCAACACATTTAAAAATTTTTTTTGTTCTAGGTTTTTACCTTATTTTCTTTATCAGGTAACAACCTGGCTAAGCATTCCCTTCTAAAATATTCACTGTCAGTTTAAATTGAGTTGCAGGGCCTTTTCTCAAACAAATCTTGAGTAACTGGTATATAGTCATATATAGAGCACAATGCTACCTATGCAGTTATAATCACATACAATATCTTCTGAAATATCATATGGAGTATCCTCTGAATTATCAAAAAAGAAATGTTATCTTCAATGTACTTTTATTATTAAACATATCCTTATTGATAACTCAGGTATTAAGCAGAACATTTCATTAATCAGAGCACTCTAGTCCCTTGCCTTACAGAGAAACAACCTATGTGATTTTATCTGTCAGGATATAAAGAGATGCCACTGATCATCAGATGCTCAAAACCTAGTTCTCTGGACAGTACAGCTGATACCACACCTTTTCATTGTCAGGACAACATTGACATACAAGTTAACATTTCATCTCAACAGCTTAATTTGGAAAAGACAAGATTGCATCTCACTGTGAAAAGAAGGGATGGTACTGGAATGCAAGAGGGACCATAGAGATATTTTTCAATGTATCAAAACATGGGTACTAGCACTTTTTGTAAAAATAAAGCAAAAACAGCAAAAAATCCATCTTTTTTATTCTTAATTTACCCACATTAATAAAAAAGAACTAGATAACAATGAGGGTCCTCATTTGTGCATTCTCTTTTGCAACAGAAAATGAAACAGTCTGTAGATCCCACCCTAATGACAAAGTTAACTCTTCTACATAGAAAAAATAAAAAAGAGCTGATCAAGAATTATTTGCTTTTATCACTGAAGTCAAAAATCCTAAATAGTTAAAATATAAACAAATCCTCCTTTTGTACCCTCAGAGGTTATTGAAAAGCTAATCAAAGATGCTTTTCATGCAAGATATTACTAGGAGACTTCTTTTTTCCAAAGGGAAGCTCAGGAAAGGTTAATACACAAAGATCTTGGTAGAGTACTAGGAACAGTTATTAAGTGAATAATGAATTATGCAACAAAAATTGTTTTTAAAGAAATAAAAACAAGAAAAGGATTGCCAGTAGTGGGAACCTGCTAGGGGAGAAAGGGGGCATACTTCATCAATAAGGGTACCTGATCTCAAACCAGGTAAAGTGGGGACCAAAGTGCGGCCCAAACTTTACCTGTACAATGACTATTTGTATACCTAACCATGAATTGTATCCCACATCTTTAAAATAAAAATTTTAAAAGAATATCAAATAAAATTAGAAAATAGCAACAACAAGAACAACAAAAAAATTTGTTATGCACTGACAGGTATAACTCAAGCATGTAGTACACAAGGAAGACATATATAAAATATGTGCATGACTTCCCAAATAACTTTTGTTAAATTAGTTTATCCAAGATGAGTACCTGCAACATTAACTAGTGTCTTCTCATTACAAATATATTTCATTTTAATTAGTAGATTGGTTCTTAAAAAGGTATCTGAGAATCATATTCCTTTTTTTCATTTCTTCAGAGACATTTCACCTCTACTTCTCATTAACTTCAAATGGACTGAGCCATGCTGTCAATCCCTATTAGGTAGGTAATTGGTGATTTATGAACAAGTGCTTATATTAAAGGGTGATTATTTATATTTCAGTTTTATTATCTTTGTTTTAAAAAGAGATTTGGAAGCTTCTTAAATGGATACTACCCTGATGTATTTGCATGCTTTGTAAGCGTGAGTGTATTATGTACTAAATTTATCTTCAAATGCAGGACACCCCTATTTTGTGATTATAAATCTGGTGACGTCAGAAGCCCAGTGTTTTAATACCTTCAACGGATGCAATAATAAGACACAAAAAATTAAAGAGAAAGTCCTAAGCCATAGATGAGCTAAAAAATAAGAAAAGTATCATTTCTCCATGTGTGGCTCACATTTTTCAGTTAACCAGGTTTAACCACAGCTGACATATAACCAAAGAACATAGAACTACAATAGACTTCCCATAAAGGAGCTTAGAGCTTGATCTTCAGTTTCCAGCAGCTCCTGGTATTGCTCCCCGTCCTGTTCCTGAGTCCTGAGCCAAACCTTGGCCCATGAGTCAGAACCCAGGCTCTGCTCCCACCTGCTGTCATCTGGAGGCACCCTTCCTTCCACTCCTGTTTACTGCAAAGGTCAACTCCAAAAATGATCACAAATTAATGGCTCATGTCCTGTAAACATGTACTAATCAAGCCCATGATACAGGACAAGTGGCTGGATTTGTTCACAGGAATACTTACTGCAAAATCACACCCAGTACTCTTCTGGATGTCATCCACTGTCAGGCCTTCCCAGAGCTCAATCAGAGTCAGCCCTTTCTTCTTATCCACGTCAAACACAGCCTGTCAGAACAAAGAAAATGGCAATGAAAATTGCTATCGCAATAATTATTTTATGGTACAAAACAGAAATAACCTCTCAAGTTCTTAAAGGAGAGACAAGTCTCAGAACAAAAGACTCCGAAAATCAGCAGTGAAAAAATGTCAACTGTCACTATGATATTTTGGTGAGAATAAATGCCAGCTTCCTAATCAACAATTAATTGTGGAACAGTGTGATGCCAAAAAATAAATAAGTATTGGCCATGGATGGCATCTGTTAATATTATAACAAGTTTTTTTAAAAACTACCTTCCTCCTTTTGTTAAGTCTAACACTTTTGGTCAAATGTTACCTAGGTCTTTAATAGTGATTGGAAGAAAGAAAGGAATAAAGAAAGGGAGGGAGGAAGGGAATATTTGGAAGATGAAAGCACATGGATAATGGTTAAAAAAAAAGTTGATAAATGCTGCTGGGTAAAGAATTACAGGAAACAAAAGAAGGTGCTCTGAAGGGCTTAAAAGTAATTACAAAATAATTCCTAGCCCTGAAAGGCATCAGGTAACTGTTAAAACTTTTTCCTTAAGTCCTGTAAAACACGCAGGTCTTGAGAAGACAGCATGAGAATCTTCCTTGGGTATGCAAGCCAAATGGCAATGCTTACATTTAGGACAAACACAAGAAAGCCAGTCTCACCCGAAATATTCCACTACAAAATTCTGGTCTGTGACACCTGGCGATGGTAGTGCCAGTTGCTATAGCTTGACCTCAGCAGGTAAATCTGACTTCTTGTATCTGATTAGGAATACAAGCTTTCACACTTAAACAATGCAAGTGGAAGGGACACAAAGTCATTTAATATAAGCTTCCATCCAAGAAGTCTTCAAAACACTCTTCTCAGATAATCAAGGGGCTCTGCTTAGATACTTGCAGTGGCAGGAGGTTCACTTGCCTCAAGGCAGATAGTTTATTGATGAGAAGCTCTAACCATGAAAACCCAGACTGCTTCCCTGTGACCTTAACTCCCTTGTTCTACAGTTATTCTCCACCACACTAAGCACTGCTTTCTCTTTCAACGCTCTTTTTCAGACTTAAGTGTTATGCTCCCCAGATCTTTCCTCTCTTCTGGATTTACTAAATTCAACTATTATTTGCAGTCTTAAAATCTTTATTTTTTTCAACTACCTTGGGCGTGAGGCCCGGCATTGTCATTTTAAAATACATTCCTGCTAGAAAGCTAATATCAAGACACAGTAGCATGTGGAGAAAAGGACCCCAGCTTTTGAACTGAGTGAGAATTCCACTCTCCTATACGGTAGCTATGCAACCTTTGGTGAATCGTTCTGTGCATTTGTAGGTGTATGTCATAAAAACCTACTTCCTAAGATTGTAATACGGAACAAATACAAGAAAACATACTCTGAGCACTGTTCCTGGGTCAGACCAGGGACACTCTACAAGCACATTCTTACTTCTCAGTAGCTTGACATCTCACTTGTGTGTGAACTCAGATCAAAGCCCTGAAATGGCTGTTGTCTCCAGGGGATTGACAATTTTCCCCAAGAACAAAACATCACTGGGACCAGCAATACTTGCATTCTTGGTTTGTTTGATGAATTCACAGAAAACTTGGTTGACACTACTAGAGAACAGGATTTAAATTTAAGAGAAAATATTTCGGCAAACATTACTTATGTTTGCATATTTTTATGTTCTAACTGTTTTTCAGCAAGAATGTATGTTTCAAGAGAAAAAAAATTGAGAATTTTGAAATGTCTCTATATTCTATTAGCTTACTTCACTCCCAAATAACAAATTTTAAAAATGAAGATTTTTTTTCTCTGTAGAAAATATGTCTGAAACACTATTCACACCAATGTTGTTTTTCCCTGCAATATGAACAACTGTAAATTTATACAAATTGAACAAATAAGAGAAAAAGAGGCTCTGGATTATGTTATCAAGAACAGGCACAGAAATGATTTACAAAGATAATTGTGGTATCATTAATATGAGGCTTCAGTAATAGGGGATAATAAAATCTATGGCAAATCCTAGAAGAAAACACAGGAAACATTCTTACAGAAACTGGAATAGGCAACAAATTCCTGATCAACTCTCCTAAAGTGAATGCCATTAAAATACGATATACAAGTGGGACCTCATCAAACTTAAAAGTTTCTGCAAAGCAAAATAAACCAAAAAGAGAATGGGGAGACATCCCAACCCACAGAATGGGCAAAATATTTGCCAGTGGTAAATCTAACAAAGACCTAACAACTAGAATCTACAAGGAATTCAAATGTGCTGAAAGGAAGAAAAACAACTCTATTTAAAAAATGGGCAAAATTATGAACTTCGCAGCAATTTGGATGGACTTAGAGTCTATAATATGGAATGATCTATCACAGAAGCAAAGAACTGAGTACCACCTGTTTTCACTCATAAGCGGACCTTGAACAATGATCATACTATAAAAAGGGATTGACAGTAGTGGGAAACTGCCAGTGGAGTGGGGGAGGCGGGATTGGCAGTGGTGGGTAACTGCTGGGCAAGTGGAAGACACACCTCATCAGCAAGGGTACCTGCATAATGAACATGAACATTTGTATACCTAACCCTGAATTGTACCTCACATCTTTAAAATAAAAAAAAATTTTTGAAAAATGGGCAAAAGATATGAACAGACACTTCTCAAAAGAAGTATGAACAGCCAACAGATATATGAAAAAATGCTCAACCTCACTAGTCATCAAAGAAATGCAAATTAAAACCATACTGAGATACCACCTAACTCCAGTAAGGATGACCATCATTAATAACTCAAAAAATAACAGATGCTGGAGAGGATGTGGACAAAAGGGAACACTTCTACACTGTTGGTGGGAATGTAAACTAGTACAACCTTTGTGGAAAACAGTGTGGCAATTTCTAAAGATCTAAAAATCAACCTTCCATACGACCCAGCAATCCCCCTTCTGGGAATATACCCAGAGGAACTCAAATCGCTCTACAAAAAAGATAACCTGCACACAACATGCTTATTGCAGCATTATTCACAATAGCAAAAACATGGAACCAACTGTGCTGCCCATTAAAAGAAGACTGGATAAAGAAAATATATGTACATGATAGAATATTATGCAGTCATAAAGAAAAACAAAATTATGAACTCTGCAGCAACTTGTACTGGAGTCTATAATACTCAGTGATTTGTCACAGAAAAAGATCTGAGTACTACACGTACTCACTCATAAGCAGATACTGAACATGTATCATAATACTGTAAGAAAGGAATTGGCTGTAGTGGGACACTGCCAAGAAAGGAAGTGGCACATAATATCAATAAGGGTACCCACACTTTACCTGTATGATGACTAACCTGAATTGTACCCCAT
>CAUYQG010158929.1:0-22292 GCA_963574415.1 Tarsius wallacei | reverse complement strand
GTTCCCCCCACACCCCACCCCGCAGAATTCCACTACTGCCAGTTCCACCACCGCCCCGGCAATTTCCTACTACTGATAATCCTTTTCTTATAGTATTACGATAATTGTTCAAGGTCCACTTATGAGTGAAAACATGTGATATTCAGTTCTTTGTTTCTGTGATAGATCACTCAGTATTACAGACTCTAAGTCCATACAAGTTACTGTGAAATTAATAATTTAAGTACTATATTTTAAAATGCCATACACTCGCCATTGCCTTGCTAGATTCTGGTGAGGCCATGTGCTCTTTGCGCCATGGCTGTCGCCATGCTTCCTGGCTTTGGTCCCCTCCCTCACCTTGAGGAGGTGAATCTTCTCTCTCTCTTTCTCTCTCTCCTCTTAAATAAACTGTATTTTCTAATAAAGATAAAATGCCATACACTTACTTTTTTTTTTCTTTTTGAGTTGGAGTCTCACTCTGTCACCCAGACTGGAGTGCAGTGGCACGCTCCTGGCCACCGCGGCCTCTACCAGCTGGGCTCCGGCAATCCTTCTGCCTCAGCCTTCCAAGTAGCTGGAACTACAGGCGCGCGCTACCACGCCCGGCTAATTTGTGATTTATTGTAGAGATGACGTCTCACCAGGTTGCCCAGGTGGGTCTCGAACCTGTGGGCTCAGGCATTCCACTCACCTCAGCCTCCCAAAGCGCTGGTATTACAGGCTGAGCCACCAAGCACAGCCATACACTTACTTTCAAAAATGAAATAGGAAATTTGTGGCAGACAACTATACTAATACTTATAAACAAGTCCGTAAAATGTAATTTGATCAAAAATTTAATAATTTCTCATAGCAACAATTATTCACTAGCTTTTTCTACTTTCTAGGTACTAGTAACTGATAAAGTTATAAATACAACTTCCTTAGATATTCTACATGACACGAGGGGAAATAATTAAAGCTAAGAAAAACATAACTTCTAAAAATTTTAAAACCTGGCCAGGTGTGGTGGCCTGTAATCTCAGCACTTTGGGAGGGAGAGCAAGAGGACTGCCTAAGCCCGGGAGTTCGAGACCAACCTGGGTACTTGGCAAGACCTTGTCTCTTAAAAAAAAAAAAATTAATAATAATAATGAACAAACAAATAAATAAAATTAGCTGGGCGTGGTGGTAGCATACATCTGTAGTTCCAGCTACTTGGAAGGCTGAGGCGGAAGGATCACCTGAGCCCAACAGGTTGAGGTTGAGATGGCTGTGATTGTGCCACTGCACTCCAGCCTGGGCAACAGAGTGAGACTCCAACAAAAACAACAACAACAAAAACCCTATATTCCTAGTGGCACACTGATATACTTTCTATATTTTTTTTATAGGATTTTCAAACTATTTGAAAATTTACCATCGGTGTTCTGCTACCCCCTGCTGGACAGTTCAACAGCTTCCAGTATAACTTCTGGCAGCAAAATATGTTACTAACTCATATCATCAATAATTATTTAATGGATCCCAAAAATGATTAACTATCAAGGAAAACATTACCTTACAACGGGGAATTCTGGAATATATTGCCTTAAGGTTTTGGTCATCTAACATCACCACCAATATGGAGTCCCTTGATGGAGGAGAAGCATCCTCAATGTAGCTTTTTTGGTCTAACGTGATTAATCAGAAGCTCGTCATGGGGAAACAACCCAACAGTCCAAACTGAGGGATATTATGTAATACAAATGGCCTTTTCTCTTAAAAAAAAAAAAAAATGCCATGAAGTACAAAAAGGCTTGAAAAACAAAACAATTCTAAGTTCAAGGAGGTTAAAAAGCCCAAATGCCAAAAAAAAAAAAAAAAAAAAAAAGAAAAGACCAAAAGTAGTATTTAATCTTGAACAAGAAATACATCTATAAAGTACATTTTTGGCTAACTGGGAAAATTTTGAATGGAATCATTTGTACACAGTGCTATTCAAAGTGTTGGCTACAAAACTACCAGTTATGGGTCCAAAATGAGATGGGTACAGAAATTGTATTTAGAAACTTGTATAGCAATTTGACAATGTCACAATATTCAAGACATGATTAGTGAACTCACTGCATTAAACAAAAGTACAGATCAATTCAGTTATTGTCAAGCTTGTAAGGTGAGTCACATGTGATATGAACTGTATACATTACAATGGGTGTGATATTTTAGGGTTATTTTGTGAACTAAAACCCCAAAATGCAATCAAATGTAAGCATTAATTTTTATAACTTGTTATTTTTACAATCACTTCGTGAATCAATTGTGACTTTTACAATTTATACAGGTGGTTAGGTATGTTGTCTCATGCCTATAATCTCAGTGCTTTCAGAGGAAGAGGCAGGAGGATTGTTTGAGGCCAGGAGTTCCAAGACCAGCTTGGGCCCATAGCAAGACCCCATCTCTACCACACACACACAACATGCCTTTAGTCCTAGCTACTCAGGAGGTTGAGGGAGAAGAAGCACTTAAAAACAGGAGTTTGAGGATGCAGTGAACTATGATCACACCATTGCACTATAGCCTGGGTGACAAAGTAAAACTTTGTCTCTAAAAAATAAAAATAAAATAAACTTTATATAGGCTGAGCATCATAGAGCCAAAAATCCAAAATACTCCAAAATCCAAAACTTTCTGAATGCCAACATGACATTCAAAGGAAATGCTCATTAAAGTATTTTGAATTTTGGATGCTCAAGCAGTAATAATGTACCTATTTCAAAATCTAAAAAAGTATGGAATACAAAATACGTTATCACAAGCATTTCAGATAAGAGATACGCAACTTGTTGTTTAAAAATAGTAACTCAATTAAGAAACTAAAATGGGCATAATTTCTTTTTAGTCCTAATTTACTGGTGGCAAAACAAGCCTCACGAGATGTTTCTGTAAAGAAAACACACATTCTTTCTGAAAACAGCAGTAGTGATAAACCGCAAGATGATAACCGAAGTTAGAAAAAAAACGAAGACCAACCAAGGTCACACTGGTTTCACTCTATAATCTTTCACAGACAGGTTGAGTAGCCCTTATGTGGAATGCTTGGGACCAAACATGTTTCAGATTTTGGATTTTTCAGATTTTGGATTTTTCAGATTTTGAAATAATTGCATTATTATATATTATTATATACTGGTTGAGCATCCTTAATGCAAAAATCTGAAATCTGAAATGCTCCAATCCAATGAGGATTTTCTTTAAGCATCATGGTGGTGATATGGATTTTTCAGGTCAGCCTGGACTTCAAGAGTGTCAGCTCAGGCTGGGTGTGGTGGCTCATGCCTATAATCCCAGCACTTTGGGAGGCAGAGATGAGAGGATTGCCTGAGTCCATGGGTCCAAAACCAGCCTGGGCAACTGGGCGAGATCTCATCTCTACAATTAAAACAAAAAAAAAAGTGTCAGCTCAATGGGTCAGCCAGCTGAGCCCCAGAGAGGGTCAGCTCCGTGGGCTGCAAGCCTAGCACCAGGAGTGTTGGCTCTAATAGGCTGGTAAGCCAAGCCCTGAGTGTTGCAGCCCAGAAGTGTCTCAGCTTGAGTCTTGCCTTCTGCCAGCAGCTCTCTGGGTTCAGCCAGCTCCCCGGCCTCCAGGATGCATGGCTCTTCAGCTCCAACAATCTGCAGCTCTTCAAGTCTGGTTTTGTGTGCCCAGTAGGAATGAGGGACGGAATGAGGGACATGGACAGTTGGAAAGTGAGAAAGCAGGATTTACTGAGAGGACAGAAAAGCTCCCACAGTGGGAGGGGACTTGAGGGGGTTGCCACTCTGGAGCCCAAACCTGATGCTTAAATAGCCCTAGTACAGAGCTGACTGGCTGGAACTAGCTGTGAACTGATTGTTCAGCACTAGCTGTCCTGATTGGTCAGTACTAAGGACCAATCAGCAGGAGATAGGGGCCTAATGGGGAGATGATTGGTTGTTTTTCCAACTCAGCAATGTGTACTTAAGCTCTAGTTTCAGAGGCTCCTTTGTTTACCAATGTGAGTACATCTGCCCAAGAGGCCTACTGGAAGTTCACTACATTGTTACTGGAAGACCTGCCCTGTCTGCCTAGTCTTTCTCTAGCTATCTCCTCTATCAGTGGCACTCAAAAAGCTTCACATTTTCAAGTATTTAGAATTTAGGATATCCGGTTAGGGATATTCAATTTGGGATGAGTTTGGTTTTCAATCTTAGAGCTAATGAAACAAAGAATCCATCAAAACTTTAGTGGTACTTACATACAAAACAAAGAAATAAGTTCAAAATCAAAATATCTATTTGCAAGAAAGAGTAATGAACTAAAAAGCCAATAGAAGCAGATGCGAAATTCTACATATTAATATTAGTGTATTGCAGCCTTATAAAAAAGGAGGTTGCTGAAAGGTTACGGATTTTTAAGAAAGGAGCATTTTTGGTTGCTAAAACTAAAAAAAAAAAAAACCAAATGAAAAAAAAAAAAAAACCACTGACAAGATATTAATAAAAAACTGTATAAACGTTGCTTGAAAATGTGGGTTAATCTGTGGCAAAGAAGGTGGTTCAAGTACAACTTTCCAATGATACTAAGTTTGAAGAATTCAGGATTTGGCTTATGATATTAAAAACTATAATAAAGTGAGAATTTTTTCAATACAACTTGAATGCCAGATAATGCTAAAGCGAAAATTGTGTTATTATATGCATGATTTAAACACAAGGATGATATAAATAATTCTCTAAAATCAAACTAGGATCACATTGTCAACACATGTGGAGTTGAAGTGTTTGGAAGAGTATGCTTTAGTGGTGTGAGACATGACAGGAGACATTATGGATTAAGGAGCTTGTGCTAGAATTAACACACTGCTTCTTTCTTCAAGAAATATCTTGCTACCAAAGGAAAACAAAAACAAAAACATTAACATGCTACACTTAGCCGGGCTTGGTGGCTCAGCCTGTAATCCCTCGCTTTGGGAGGCTGAAGTGAGTAGACTGCCTAAGCCCGCGGGTTCGAGACCCACCTGGGCAACTTGGCAAGACCTCATCTCTACAATAAATCAAAAAATTAGCCGGGTGTGGTAGCTCGCGCCTGTAGTTCCAGCTACTTGGAAGGCTGAGGAGAAAGGATCGCCTGAGCCCAGCAGGTCGAGGCTGCGGTGGCCGGGAGCGGCCACTGCACTCTAGTCTGGGTGACAGTGAGACTCCAACTCAAAGAACAAAAACAAAAACAAAAAAAAACCAAAAAAACCCCCAAAAACGCTACTTAGTATAGTACTAGAAACTGTGAATTAGGCTGGACATGTGGCTCAAACCTATAATCCCAGCACTTTGGAGGCTGAAGAAAGAGGACAGTTTGAGTCACGGCATTCAAGAGTAGACTGGGCAACATAGTGAGATCTCATCTCTGCAAACAGTCAAAAAATTAGCTGGGCATGGTAGTGCGTGCCTGTAGTCCCAGCTATTTAGAAGACTGAGGCACTAAGTCAAGGAAGTTGAGACTGTGGTGAGTCATGGTCATGCCACTGAGAGAGAGAGAGAGAGAGAGAGAGAGAGAGAAAGAGAGAGAGAGAGAAAGAGAGAGAGAGACAGAAAGACAGACAGAAAGACAGACAGAAAGACAGACAGACAGAAAGACAGACAGAAAGACAGACAGAAAGAAAGAAAAAGAAAGGAAAGAAAGGAAAGAAAGAAAGAAATTGAATTAGGTAAGGCTAGGGCGTTAACATTTTTTAATTGCTTGCTTTGTATTGCTTTGTATTTGGTAAACTGAAAGCTGACCATAAGCATGAATCATATTGCATACTGAGATAAAATAACCATTTTTCCCAAAAGGGACAAATCCTATTGAGGATGATGAACTGTGGAATAAACTTAAGAGTTTCTAAAACAATAACCAAGTGGTCCCCAATTAGACAGCAAAATTTACCTGTTAGTCTAATATCTTTGGTATTTTTAATAATTCTGGCTGGGAACAGTAGCTCACACCTGTCATCCCAGCACTTTTTGGAGGCTGAGACAGGAGGATCACTTGAGGTCAGGAGTTTGAGACCAGTCTTAGCAACACAGCTCAGTCATAACAAAACAATTTTTAAAAAATTAGCCAGGTGTGGTGCTAGCTATTTGGGGGGCCTGAGGTGGGAGGATCTCTTGAGACTATGAGTTGAGGCTGTAGTGAGCTATGATAGCGCCATTGCGCTCCAGCATGGGCAAGAAAGTAAGACCTTGACTCAAAAAAAAAGGGGTAATGATAATCCTGGTACTTTCATGCAAGAAAGTCATTCAACATGTTTTTCAGTAGCAAATAAATTATAAGAGTAAAAATTAAAGTTAGAAGCATGGAAGAATAGAGTCTCTCCATATTAACAGGTTTCATAGATTGTCTTGAATTGCATTTTCTTTTTTTGTTGTTGTTGAGTTGGAGTCTCACTCAGTTGCCCAGACTGGAGTGCAGTGGCTGCTCCTGGTCACCGCAGTCTCGACCTGCTGGGCTCTGGCGATCCTTCTGCCTCAGCCTTCCAAGTAGCTGGAACTACAGGCATGCGCTACCACGCCCGGCTAATTTTTTTGATTTATTGTAGAGATGAGGCCTCGCCAAGTTGCCCAGGCGGGTCTCGAACCTGCGGGCTCAGGCAATGCATTCACCTCAGCCTTCTAAAGCGCAGGATTACAGGCTGAGCCACCGAGTCTGGCCTCGAATTGCACTTTCTATCAAAAGAATAATCAGGCTGGGCACGGTGGCTCATGCCGTCGGTAATGCCAACATTTTGGAAGGTGAGGAGGGCAGACTGCGCCCAGGAGTTCAAGACCAGTCTGGATAGAGTAACATAGTGAGACCTCATTGCTACAAAAAATAAAAAAAATTAGCCAGGTGTGGTGACACATGCCTATAGTCCCAGCTACTTTGGAGGCTGAGGTGGAAGTCTGCCTCAATCACCTGAGTCCAGGAGTTGGAGGCTGCGGTGAGCCATGATCGTGCCACTGCACTCCAGCCTGGGGGTGACAGAATGAAACTCTGACACACATACACACACAAAAAATTATGCATAGGAAATTCAGGCACCCAGAATTCCTTTCTGTCCACTAATATAACTTACATTTAAATTTAATTGTAACTTGATGGGATAAATTACTGAAAATGGCTCCTAATGAAGCACTAAAAATTAACTTTGAAAATATAGTATCACTAGCTTCATTCTGGATAAAGGTAAATGAAAATCCTGAACTTAATAATCATTAATATAAATAACATCTATTCAAAGTGTATGTCTGATGTTTAATATTGAAAATGAAATTTTACTCTCAGCTTTTCTTTTTGTTTCAATTACAGAATAACAAGGTAACAGTGACTTCCTGTATCAAT
The DNA here is from genome assembly GCA_963574415.1 of Tarsius wallacei. Taxonomy (NCBI): domain Eukaryota; kingdom Metazoa; phylum Chordata; class Mammalia; order Primates; family Tarsiidae; genus Tarsius; species Tarsius wallacei. Next base: position 14,974 of record CAUYQG010158929.1, on the reverse strand, counting down.
CGCTTATACTAATATTTTCAGTAAGTCTGTATAGTTATATAATTCTTTCCCTTTTCCTATCTTCGGTTCATTTTTGACTATATTTGTTAAAATGTAACATTATGCCTGCTGAATCTTCCCTTTTTTGGGCCATGCCTGTCACTAGAGGTTAAAAGGGCTGCCACTGGGGGCAGGGGGCCCAGTTATGCCCAAGCATGGTGGTGCTCTGCTGCTGCAGCCTGAGCCCAGGGGCCCTGTGAAGGTACAGCAGGGTGTCTATTGGATTTTTTTTTTTTATTATTATTTTATTTTATTTTATTATGTTATTGCGATCTATTGGATTTTATTAAAAATTTGGGCCCATATTTTGTTTGTCTTTTAAATGTGTTTTTCTGGCAATTCCTTTTTATTGTGTTTTACAAAAGTACTGGTCTGCAACAGATTGAAAACTTTTCACTATCGAGAGTAATATGTTCTAGTGTTAAATTTACTGGATGTGAGAGTCATACTGTGTGACAAAGGACAATGTCCTTGGTCTTAGAAAACATGTGCTAAAGTATTTAAGACTGAATTGTCACAATGACTACAAGCAATTTCCAAATGGTTCAGCCAAAACAAAGGAAAAACACAGACACCGGTGGTGAGAGAGAGGCCAAACATTAACCAGTGGTGAATCTGGATGATAGGTACATGGGTGATAGGTACATGATGATAGGTACAGTAAACATGGGTATTCACTGTAACACTATTCTTGCAAGCTTTCTGTAAGTGTGAAATTTTTCAGAATAAAATGGTGGGGAGAAAAAAATTTTACATAATAAAAAGTTTTGCTCTATACCATTTATAAAACTTATAATGGCAAAGCGTGGTAATGTATGCCTATAGTTCCAGCTACTCAGGAGGCTGAGGTGGGAAGACTGCTTGAATCCAGGAGTTTGAGATCAACCTGGGCAACACAGCAAAACCCAAAAAAACAAAAACCCCCAAAACTGATACTGCCAAATTCTTTTTCAATATATTTTCACTGGATGAAGTAATTGTTGAAAAGCATTATTTTTAAGAATAACAATTTTAGGAGAAATTGTGTTGCCAGAGGTCTACAGGTCTAATTAATTACTATTAAGGAAATAAATATGACCACCCATAAAATTATCAACTGGCACTTAATCTGTTCTCATTTAGCTCTAAATTATAGATCTGCTGCTTACATATAATAAAACTGAAATAAATGGAGGAAAGACAACAGTGTCCTGGCTGTTAGGTAAGAGCCATATACCTGGAATTTCCCCTTCCATTTCCTTTTTTTTTTTTGAGTTGGAGTTTCACTCTGTCACCCAGACTGGAGTGCAGTGGCCACTCCTGGCGATCCTTCTGCCTCAGCCTTCCAAGTAGCTAGAACTACAGGCGCGCACTACCACACCTGGCTAATTTTTGATTTATTGTAGAGATGAGGTCTCGCCAAGTTGCTCAGGTGAGTCTTGAACCCGCGGGCTCAGGCAATCCACTCACCTCAGCCTCCCAAAGCACAGGATTACAGGCTGAGCCACCGACCCTTCCATTGATTTCAATTTTAGCATGTGAAAACAGCAGATCTACAACTATGGTAAACAAACCTCATGAATCAAATTTAAAAAATACTATTAAGGTAAGAAAATTATATTGGAACTGAATTTCTGTGTACTTTCAATACTTACCTGATCTTACAGGCATCACTGGGGCACTTATTTCACAGACAAGAAAAGTAATAAAGGAAGAAATGACTTACCCAAAGTCACAAAACACGGCAATGAGCAAGTAGAACTAAATATTTAACTCTTTTTTTTTGAGTTGGAGTCTCATTGTCACCCAGGCTGGAGTGCAGTGGCATGCTCATGGGCACCACAGTCATGACCTGCAGGGCTCAGGCAATCCTTCAACCTCAGCCTTCCAAGCAGCTGAAACCACAAGTGAGTGCCACCATGTACAGCTAATTTTTTGATTTACTGTAGAGACAAGGTCTTGTCAAGTTGCCCAGGATGGTCTCAAACCCTTGGGCTCAGGCAATTCTCTGGCTTCCGCCTCCCAAAGTGCTGGTGTGAGCCACTGCACCCAGCAACACTTAACTCATATTTTCTTGCTTCTGCTTAGCTGATCACTTCATAAAACTAAAAAACTATACTACTATGTGTAAAACTTTCTCATGCTTTCTAATAACTTATCGAGTCATTTTCCTTAAGTTTAAAAATAAATCTCCCAAAATATTATGACGGGTTTGAATGAAGACAGATAACTAACACCATTTAGAAAGATGCTTATTTTTAAAAGCACTAGTTTCAAAGTTTGTGAAGATCCTCTTACCTCACTTCTTCGCCAGCGAAATCAAACACCTTGGTGATTTTAACTTTTTCTGTTTCTTTAGGTTTCTCTAGCTCTTCTGCTTTGACCAACAATTTACTTGAACTTGTCTCTTCGGTCTCCTTTCCTTTCTATGAGAAAACAAGAAATATAATTAGTTTCACCAAAGGATGAAACCTGAAAGTAAGCATGTGTTTGTGGCTGTTCTTTTTTTTGAGTTGGAGTCTCACTCTGTTGCCTAGGCTGGAGTGCAGGGGCATGCTCATGGCCACCGCAGCCTTGACCTACTGGGCTCAGGAGATCCTTCTGCCTCAGCCTTCCAAGTAGCTGGAACTACAAGTATGCGCCACCACGAGCAGCTAATTTTTTGATTTATTGTAGAGATGAGGCCTTGCCAAGTTGCCCATGCTGATCTCGATCCCGTGAGCTCAGGCAATCCTCTCACCTCGGCCTCCCAAAGTGCTGGGATTATAGGTGTGAGCCACCACGCCCGGTCACAGCTGTTCCTAAATGTTTCATCTCTAACTAGTTAAAGACCTATTAGAAATTTATTTGATTAGGAAAGGTAGACCAGGGGCAGTAGCTCACGTCTGTAATCCCAGCACCTTGGGAGGCAAGGTGGGAGAATTGCTTGAGTCCAGGAGCTAGAGACCAGCTGAGGCAACACAGCGAGATTCTGTCTCTACCAAAAAAAATCAAAACTAGCTATGCATGGTTATGTACACCTGTAGTCCCAGTAGTCCCAGTACTTGGGAGGCTGAGGCAGAAGAATCTCCTGAGCCCAGCCGGGAGCTGATTGTGCCACTGCACTCCAGCCTGGGTGACAGAGTAAGACTCTAACTCACACACACACACAAAACCCTTATTCTCTCCTACCATAGGGAATGCTTTGCTTTTCACTTAGTAGAATTATGGTCAAAAGGCATCTCATATGATTTCTTTTTTTTGAGTCAGAGCCTCAATTTGTCACTCAGACTGGAGTGCAGTGGTATGCTCACGGTCACACACAGCCTAACCTGCTGGGCTTAGGCGATTCTTCCACCTCAGCCTTCCAAGTAGCTGAGACTACAGGCATGTGCCACCATGCCAGGCAAATTTTTTGATTTATTACAAAGATGAGGTCTTGCCAAGTTTTCCAGACTCGTCTCGAACCCCTGGGCTCAAGCAATCCTCTCACCTCGGCCTCCCAAAGTGCTGCTGGGATTATAGGCATGAGCTACCACGCCTGGCCTATCTCATTTGATTTCTGCTGTAAGCTTCAAATCTCAGTAAACTTAGGGCATTTCTGGAGAGACATTTATCTCATTAATCGCTCAATTTACCTTAACTTGTGTACTCGGGGGCACCTTTGATTTTGGTCCCACGTCATTGAGGAAGCTGGCCCAGAGTTCATCCTCCTTCTTTTTCCTTGCATCCTCTGAGCCAATGCCTTCTTCCTGCTCTGTAGCTTCATCTTCTTCCTCACTGCTACTTCCATCAGATTCTGCACTGGCATCCTCCTCTTCCTCTTCTAATGAGAGGCCCCCTTGTTTTCTCTTCCTAATCACCAACATTCACAAGGAAAAGGAAAGACAAGATAGACAATGCAAAGTGATTTCAGTTAACCTTTCCTCAATTCCAAACATAATCTTGCAAGCCTGAGAAAAAGTTTAAATCTGAGTCTACTGATTAACATACTGTGGGAAGCAGGAGAGGTAAGCTGGCATTTTGTAGAAAAAGAAAAAGAATTGAGCTCTTACTGTTAGTATTTTCCCAATTACTTGGAATCAAAATACAGTATTTTCCTTCTAAGTCAGGACAAGCTATTTTCACCAAGAAAACACCCCCAATCACCTAATCACAGAGCTGATCTGTCCAGAAAGAGTATTCTAAGAGCATACTATATATGCCAGAAATTTTTGACTTTTTAAAGCCATTCCATTTGGAGAACAAGTACTATTGAGAAGAGTCTCAAATTTATTTGCACTATTCCTTCCAAGAGTTCTCATGAGAAAAAAGGTATCAGTGTTTCTTCCCACTTTCTGAAGAAATGAGAGCAGGAATACAGAAAAGCTCAAGGACTAAAAAGCTTATTAGACTTATATGAGTAAACTGCTTCTTAGACTATTTTAACTTCGAGTAAATCATCTAATATATAAAATGTTTTTTTTCCTTTTCATAAACTACAATCTGCTTTCTGCTTCAATGCCCAGGAAAACAGAAACACCAAAGTGAGGTAAAAGACTTCTAGGGAAGACACTCTTATCTGAATTAAACAACCTATCAGAATTTTCATTATTTTTGGTGGAAGTATAATTCCATACCAGGCGTATAGAAGACAATTTGCTAATACCTATTTTTAAAAAATTTAACCACATATACAACCTTAGAGTAAACAATTCTACTTATACGAATTTCACTTACAGATACACTTATAAATGTATACAAAAAGTATTCACTGCAGTGTTTGTTGCTGTAAAGACTAGGCACAATCTAAATATCCCTCAATATGGGAACGCTTAAATAAAGTAAAGCCTATCCATATAACTTAACACTATGCAGTCAATGAAAAGAAGGAGCTATATCTAAATGTACTGCCATGGTACCACCTCCAAGAAGTGAAACAAAAAAAGAAACGTTATGTAGAGACGCTACTACTCTTTTTTTTTAAAAAATAGGATAGGAAATATGTATGTACAAACTCATGCATGCAGAGAGTATTCTGGTAACATAGTTCTTCAAAGGCAAAACAACGAGGGCTAGGAACAGGATACACATTTTTTTAGTGATTGATTTTTTTGGTTTAACTATGTGTACATATTACCTATTAAATTTTTTCTTAATTAAAGCTCAAAAGTTTTAAGGCTTGCCAGACACCAAGAATTTGATCCTAAAATATCCACAAATGTTTCCCTCAATAGAAAAGGGTTAGAAACCCTGGCAGTTAAAAATCTATCACACCAATCTTAGAAATCAGGACAGTTATGACAACAAGCCCCTGCCTTCTAAGGACCTTGAGGATAGCATCACCTGTCCGGAATGCTCTGAGCCTTTCTTTTTTTCCCTTTGGTTTTCTGTGTCTGCTCTTCACCATCCACTTCATCTTCCTTCACTAATTCATTTACATCATCTTCACTATACTCTCCACCTGAAATCACATAATAGGGTGATCAGACAGATAGGAATAAAGGCTTTCACATCAAGATGAGACATTTTCATTATGAAAAAAGTCTAGTACTTTCTCCCCTATACTTTACCGAATTAAAACATTATTCTCTGATGACTAGGCTAAGTTCTCTTATTCTAGGCCTCTACAGTAGTCCATATTTTCCCTCCATAATTCATTCCACTTATATTTAATGTTTGCAATTTCTGCTATGCACTATACTCCATGAGGACACGGGCCCTGTTTGTCTTGATTTATAAGTATTTGTTGAATGAATGAATAAATGAAAATTCCAATTCTACTAATGTTCTTTTCAAAGAAGAAATGAATGCACCATCTCATCTTGAATATTTCCAAAACTAACCAAAAGGTACCTTGTCTTGTCAATAAAACGTTTATACAGAAACCTAAAGACTTCCACTTAAACATAGCATACATCCCCTTCAATTCTGACATTCAGGGTTCCCCCAACAAGAGTGTTGCCTTGATGTCCAGTCTGACTACACTCTGTGGGCACCAGTCAATAAACCAACCCTGTCCTACAGAGATTCAACTATTATTTTTTCTTTCACTTTATCCCAGAAGGCCCTTAGTACTCCCATCCAGTCATTAGCCACTGCCCCACTCCAAAGGTAACCAGTATGTCTCACACCACAGGTTAGTTTTGCCTGCTTTTAAACTTTAAACAAGCAGAAAGCCTACCCTATGTACTCTTTTGTGTATGGCTTCTTTCTCTCAACATTATGTTTGTAAGAGTCACCCATATTTTCACATGTAGCTATAGTTTATTCATTCTCATTTCTAAAAAGTAAGTAGTATTTCATTTATGACTGTACTACAATTTATTTATCCATTCTACTGTCGATGGACATCTAGCTTGTTTCTAGTTTGGAATCATTACAAGTAGTGCTGTTTTGATATTCTTGTATTTCTTTCAAATGCTGCACTTATAATAAACCAAGGACCACCAAACACTTGAGGAAACTTCTAACATGAAAGGCAAGATTCAAACCAACAGAAAGGAATTCAGAGGAAATACAATTGGTGCAGAAAGCAGGGGGAAAAAAAACAAACAATGTAAAAAAAAAAAAAACCTTTGCAATTAATATCATCAAAGCGATAAGAGGAACTATGGTATCCATGAAATAAAAATAAGATTTTTTAAAATCAGGAAAAAAAAAAACTACTCTTGAAATCTAAATAAATGGAAGAGGTTTTGTTTTGTTTTGTTTTGTTTTTTTAAAGACAATGAGAAAAAATCCACCATACGAAAATATGGAGAATAAGCATTCAAGGCTGAGGAACAGTCAATATAAAGGTTCCAAAATGGAAACCAGTTTGGCATCCCAATAAAACACCATGAAAGTGCTTCACGAGGAGAGGAGTGAGCTCCTGGTTAAAGTGACAAGTCTGTAGCTGAGCGTGGCAGCATGCGCCTGTAGTTCCAGCTACTTGGAAGGCAGAGGTGAAAGGATCACCTGAGCCCAGCAGGTTGAGGCTGTGGTGGCTGTGAGCATGCCACTGTACTTCATCCAGCCTGGGCAACAGAGTGAGACTCTGACTCAAAAAACAAACAAACAAACAAAAAACCCCCAAAAAACCATCAAAGACATAAACCCACACTACTGGAAAGAACAGGTGAAGAGACAACACCTATCTGGAACCTGAAGAAGCAGCAGTAACTGCCTGCAGACCTGGAGAAAGAAAGTAAAAGCCTACGCTGATATGTAATGCAGAATCCTCAAAAAGCATAGGAATCAGCAGTGCCAGCTACCTCTGGGCCCAGGGGTAAGGGTGAGTCCCTCCAAACCAGGGAAAAGCTGTAAGAGAAGTGAGAATCCTTTTGGTCTCTATAGCTCTAAGCACTCAACAACTAGTTCTACCACAGCATTATACCCCAGTCCCCAAGCAAACATCTGAAGGCTTTAAGTGAGAGTCCAGAGTCTCTGGACTGAGGAATGCCATGCATAGGTACTTGAAGTGACCAATATGAATACTAAGGTTAAATACTTAGATTCCCAGCAGCATTGCCCGTTCCTTACATAGCTAGTTTTGCTTGCTACTCAGAGTTTCGAAACATTTAGGTGGGTGATAAACCTATAGAGAAAAGCAAGGCAAATGGGAGAGTATAAGGTACTGATAACATTCTAGTTCCTAACTGGGTGGTAGATACTTGAGTACTAAAGAGTACTAGTACTCTTTAAACTGTACATGTAATGTGCTACTATATTTCTATTTCATATTTTTATATATATAAGAAAAGCTAGGTACAAAATACTGTAAAAGCATGTCATCATTGTGTAAATAATGTTGGCAAGGCTATGCAGCAACTAGCATGCTCATGTCTATGTAATTTTGTTAGACACTGCCAAATTCTGACAAATACCTTATAGAGAATAATTTGGCAATTACCTAATAAAATTACAAATCCATTTACCCTTCAATCCAGCAATCCCAATTCTAGAATTCCATCCCAGAATACGTAATAGGTTACTAACTCAGTATTGTTTGTAATGACAAAAAATTGGGAACATTTCAAGTCAGCCAAGCATAGTGGCTCACGCCTGCCATCTCAGCACTTTGGGAGACTGAGGTGAGAGGACTGCTTGAGCCCAGGAGTTTGAGACCAGTCTAGACAACACAGACCTCGTCTCTACAAAAGTTAAAAAATATATATATATATGCTGGACAAGGTGGCATGTGCCTGTAGTCTCAGCTACTCAGGGGGCTGAGGTGGAAGGACTGCCTGAGCCTAGAAGGTCAAGGCTGTGGTGAGCTGTTATCATGCTGCTGCACTCCAGCCTGGGCGACAGAGTAAGATCCTGACTCAAAAAAAAAAGAAAAAGGAATAGCTCAAATTATCCCACAGTAAGTAGTTGAAAAGACCACAGTCTTTTTATGGTGTATTTAAAGAACAAAATACTACACTGCCATTAAAATGGAATGTGTAGGATTTTTATGTATTTACCTCCAGGATATACTCTTAAGTTAAAGAAAAAATAGAAGAGGAAAGGCAAAAGAACAGTGCATGGACTATGCCAGGTTTTTATCAAGAAAAAGGAAGAATTAAGAATGTGTTTATATATGAAAAAAGCAATACTAGAAGAATAAATAAGAAACTAACGAAAACAGCTCCCTAAAAATGTCAGGACGAACAAGGTAGAAACAAGAACTCTCTGTGTCCAGGAGACAGAGTGAGACCTCAATTCAAAAAATTAAAAAAATAAATGGGCATGGTGGCTCTGCCTGTAATCCCAGCGCTTTGAGAGGCCAAGGCAAGCGGACTGCCTGAGCCTGGGGGTTCAAGACCAGCCTGGGCAACTTGGTGAGACCTCGTCTCTACAATAAATCACAAAAACTAGCCGGGTATGGTAGCGTGCATCTGTAGTTCGAGCTACTTGGAATGCTGAGGCAGAAGGATTGCCTAAGCCCAGAAGGTCGAGACTGAGGTGGCTGTGAGTATGCCACTGCACTCCAGCCTGGGCAACAAGAGTAAGATTCCAACTCAAAAAATAAAAAAATTAAAAAACTTAAAAATTAAAAAAAAAAAAAAAAAATGGTGGGGGAAAACAAATACAACTGTATACTAAAAGGTTATTATAACCACACAAGGAAGGATTTATTTTAAGGTCTTTTTCTTTATTTATTTTTAAATTGAGATACAGGGTCTTGCTTTGTTGCTCATGCTAGTCTCAAATTCCAGGACTCAAGCAATCCTCCCACCTCAGCCTCCCAAAGTGCTGAGACTACAGGCATTAGCCACTGTGCCCAGCCAAGGTTTTTAGAAATACAGTATTTTGACTGTACATCTTTATCAAGAGGCATTCTAAAGACAAAAAAGTTCCCCTTGTAGTAACATCAATGTTGGTATTTTAAAACTATTTCATTACAGGTTAAGCAAGTAACTAAGTAAATCATGTTAGGAATCTAGATCCTCAGAATAGAAATGATGCAATTATAAAATCAAAGAAAGTAAGTGAAAATTCAAATGTTAAAACTGAATTTAAAATATCAATATGAACTCGAATCCCTTTTTGTTGTTTGTTTGTTTGTTTGAGTAGAAGTCTCACTCTTTTGCTCAGGCTTGGGTGATCCTTCTGTTTCAGTCTTCCAAGTAGTTGGAACTGCAGGCGTACCACCATGCCTGGCTAATTTTTTTATTTACTGTAGAGACAAGGTCTCACCAAGTTGCCTGGGCTGGTTTCAAACCCTTGGACTCAGGCAGTCCTCTCTCCTCTGCCTCCCAAAGTGCTGGGATTACAGGCGTGAACCACTGCATCCAGCTCTAACCCTCTTTAAGAAAAATATTTGCTAATTTTGGCCACTAAAATGGCACAGAAACTGTCACTCTAGTAGCAATTAACACCTCTAAAGTTTAAAATGTATTCTTTGATATGAATGTATTCTTTTCACCATGAGAAGTGGTCCTTGAACAACCCAGTTAATTTCAAGTCTGAAGCAAGAAAAGCACAAGGTGAAACCAGGACATTCAGCTGTGCCAGAACGTCAGGAAGCTATTTAAAAATAACAGATCAAGTTAAAAAGATCCAGGAACCAGCTTGAAAGAGCTCCTAGAGGCCAAAGCAGTGAGGATTTGAGCATTAAAAGGATTAAACTTTTAGGAAACTAAAATATACTGAACCAATAAAAATCTGTGAGCACTTTATACTATTTTAAAAAGATCAAAAAAACTTGTATCATTTTAAGTTGCTATTAAAATCATTCCCTATTTTGAAAACTGGAATTAAGGGAAAAGAATTAAACATTTATACTGCCCCAATTAACAAGGGAAAGCTATACTTTGCAGAAGAACACCAACTAATACATGTAGAAGAACCACAAAATTAGGAAACCACCACTTCTCAAAAACTCTTAATGATAGCAGGAGTTTAGGCAAGGGCTGTCGCTGTCAAATAATGTCAAAAAGGTATTTAAGAAGCTGGATGTGGTGGCGAGCACCTGTAGTCCCAACTATCAGGAGGCTGAAGCAGGAGGATTGCTTGAGCCCAGGAATTCAAGTCTATTCTGGACAACAAAGCAAAAAATAATGTAAAAACAATTTAGGTTTTAATCATTAAGTATACTGTCATACAGAACACTTTCCAGTACTAAAGGAAAAACAATTATTCAACAAAGGGATCAAACTGTTGTCACCCTGATCTAGTAGTCATAACTATGGGAATCAACCAGATACTATGTGTCTTCTGATGTTATGCAATATAAAACACACAAGTGATCTATAATGTATTCTAGCCAACAATATTTCACTTGAATCCATCAAACATTTAAATCTAACTTCCAATTTACAGACAATTGAAGGAACAAAGGAACCAAAACAATGTCATGAAAGAACGACAAGGCAAATCCAGAAGGTAAGACATGCTGAAAGATACATGGCTTGATCTCTTCAGCAAATCAATGTCACTACAGAAAGAGCAATGTACTAGATTAAAACAGACTTAAAGGATGGAATAACTAGACAATATATGTAGTCTAGAACTCGACTGTGATTTGGACAAACAAGCTATAACCACTTGGTCAACTGGGAAAATTTGAATATGCATGTAACCCTGGCACTTTGGGAGGCGGAGGCGAGAGGATTGCCTGAATTCAGCGGCTCAAAACCAGTCTGGGCAACTTGGCAAGACCTTGTCTCTACAATCAAAAAAAAAAAAAGGAAAAAATTAGCCAGGCGTGGTGGTGCACTCCTGTGGTTCCAGCTACTTGAAAAGCAGAGGCAGAAGGATCGCCTGAGACCAGCAGGTCGAGGCTGTGGTAGCTGTGAGTGTAGAGATTATTCAATGAAAAGAGCAGGTTACAGGCCAGGCACGATTGTTCACACCTGTTATCCCAGCACTTTAGGAGGCTGAGGCAGGAAGATTGCTTGAGCCCAGGAGCTGAGACCAGCCTAGGCAACACAGTGAGACCTTGTGTCTACAAAAAATCAAAACTTAGCTGGGCATGGTGGCATACAATTGTAGTCCCAGCTACTCCAGAAATTGACGCAGGAAGATCACTTGAGCCCAAGAGCTGGAGACTGCAGTGAGCTGTGATCATGTCATTGCACTGTAGCCTGGGTAATATAGTGAGACTCTAACACAAACAAACAAATGAAAAACAACTACAGATCAATATCTCTCATAAACATAGATGCAAAAATCCTTAACAAAATACAGTTGTCCCTGGATTGCTCTGGAGAATTGGTTCAAGGACTATCCCCTCACAATACCAAAACCCACAGATGCTCAAGTCTCGGATATAAAATGGTACAGTATTTGCATATAACCTACACACATCTTCCTGGATACTTAAATCATCTCTAAATTACTTATGATACCCAATATAATGTAAATACAATATGAATGGTTGTTATACTATATTGTTTAGGGAATAATGACAAAGATAAAAAGTCTAAATGTGTTTAGAACAGATGTAACCATCCTTTTTTTTCCAAATATTTTTCATCTGTGGTTGGTAGAATCCACTGATACAGAGGGCTGACTGCATTAGCAAACCAAATACAGCAATGTATAAATACATCCTGACCAACTGAGTTTTAACCCAGAAATAAAAGTCTGTTAGAAATTTAAAAATCAATCATCATAATTTACTGTACTAACAGATAGAAAAAGAAAACTACACATAATTAAATCAACAGATGGAGAAAAAGCATTTGACACTCCAAAGACTAAGAACAGAGGGAACTTCTCTAACTTGATAAAAGGCATCTTTGAAGGGCAACTTATACAGACTGCCAAGGTTAACATTCCAGCTCCGTTACTATCTAGCTGTGTGACTTTGGACGATTTGCTTATACTCTGGGCCTCAGTTTTTTTCGTCTGTAAAATGGAGAGCACAACAACATATACCATGTATTACTATTTTGTGATTTAGTAATGAGCTACTCAGTGTTACAGTGCTTAATACACACACACACAGTCTAAGAAAACCCTATTAAATGATGAAACATTGCTTTTTTGCCCCTTAAAACTGGAACAATGCAAGGATATCCCCCTCACCACTCCTATTCAACATCATACTGGAAGTCTCAAGTACAATAAGGCAAGCAAAAAGAAATACATACTGGAAAGGAAAAAATAAAACTGTTTCTATTCACATTTGACATGATTGTTTAAGTGGAAAATCTCACAGAATCTACAAAAACTTCTAGAACTGGTAAATGAGCTCAGCAAGCTTGTAGAACACAAGGTTAGTATGAAAAACCCAGTTGTACTGAACTTCCAGTATGATAGTAATGAACAATTTGAAATCAAAACTTAAAAGACCCAAATAAATGAAGATATACACTGTCTTCATAGATTAGGAAAGAAGACTGTTAAATTTCAACTCTCCCTAAATTGGTCTACAGACTCAATGCAATTCCAGACAAAATCCAAGTAGGATACTTTTGGGGATATTGATGAAGTGATTCTAAAATGTATACAGAAAGACAAAGGAATAAGAGTAGCCAAAACAGTTTTGAACAAGAACAAAGTTTGAGTACTCTACCTGACTTCAACACTTAAGTCAAAACTGTATAGAACAGAATAGAGGCTTAGAAATAAAGTCACACAAATATGGCCAATTCATACTTAACAAAGCAGCAAAAGCAACTTAAGAATAATCTTTACAGCAAATAATGATGAAATAATGACATCCAGATGTAAAAAAAGAACCTCAAACTTATAACTCATACCTTATACAAAAATTAACTGAAAATGAGTGACTAAAATAAATGGTAAACGTAAAACTGGCCAGGCATGGTGGCTCACGCCTATAATCACAGCACTTTGGGAGGCTGAGGTGAGAGGACTGTCTGAGCCCATGGGTTCGAACCAGCCTGGGTAACTTGGCAAGAAATCATCTCTACGATAAATCAAGAAAAATTAGCCGGGCTTGGTGCCGCATGCCTGTAGTCCCAGTTACTTGGAAGACCGAGGTGGAAGGATCGCCAGAGTCCAGCAGGTGGAGACTGCAGTGCCCATCAGCGTGCCACTGCCCTCCAGCCTGGGCGACAGAGTGAGACTCTGACTCAAAAACACAAAATAAAATAAAAACAAAAAAAAAGAAAAAAAGTCCAAGTGCGGTAGCTCAGTCTGTAATCTCAGCACTTTGGGAGGCCAAGGATTGCCTAAGCTCAGGGGTTCGAGACCAGGTTGGGCAACGTGGTGAGATACTGCCTCTACAATAAATCAAAAAAACTAGCCAGGCATGGTGGCGTGCACCTGTAGTTCCAGCTACTTGGAAGGCTGAGGCAGAAGGATCGCCTGAGCCCAGCAGGTCGAGGCTGAGGTGGCCGTGAGCGTGCTACTGCACTCCAGCCTGGGCGACAAAGAGTGAGACTCCAACTCAAAAAAAAAGAAAAAAATGTAAAGCTATAAAACTTTTGGAAGAAAGCATAGGAGAACAGTACCTTTGTGATCTTGAGTTAGACAGAGTTCTTAAATAGGATTCCAAAAGCATAACCCATAGTAGAAAAATTTGACAAACTGGACTTCACCAAGTTTAAAAATGTCTGCTCTGCACATGACTGTTGGGAGAAAGAAAATACAAGCCACAGATAATATATTGCAAGCACATGTCTGACAAAGAACTGTTCTCAGAATACATAAAGAATTCCAAAACTAAAAGTAAGCAAAAATTCCATTTTTAAAATGGGCAACAAATTAGAATACACACACTCACCAAAGATGATAAAAGGATGGCACAGAAGCACATGAAAAGAGAACCAACATAATTAGTCATTAGGGAAATGCAAATTAAATGAGAAATTAGTTAATATATATATATTTTTTAAACCTAACAATTCCAAGTGCTGTCAAGGATGAAGAGCAACTGTAACTCTCTACTGTGTTGCCAATCGAAATGACACAGTGATCAGGCGCGGTGGCTCACACCTATAATCCCAGCACTTTGGGAGGCGGAGGCAAGAGGACTGCCTGAATTCAGGGGTTTGAGACCAGCCTGTGCAACATAGTGAGACTTTGTCTCTACAATAAAAATTAGCCAGGAGCCGGGCTCGGTGGCTCAGCCTGTAATCCCACACCTTGGGAGGCTGAGGTGAGTGGATTGCCTGAGCCCGCGGGTTCGAGACCCGCCTGGGCAGGCGAAACCTCATCTCTACAATAAATCAAAAACTAGCCGGGCGAGGTAGCGCTTGCCTGTAGTTCCAGCTACTTGGAAGGCTGAGGCGGAAGGATCGCCAGAGCCCAGCAGGTCGAGGCTGCGGTGGCCGGGAGCGGCCACTGCACTCCAGTCTGGGCGACTGAGTGAGACTCCAACTCAAAAAAAAAAATTAGCCAGGTATGGTGGTGCACATCTGTGGTTCCAGCTACTTGGAAGGCTGAGGCGGAAGGATCACCTGAGGCCAGCAGGTCCAGGGTGTGGTATACATGGGCGTGCCACTGCACTCCACCCTGGGTGCCAGAGACTTTGACTCAATAAAATTTCAATGACAGCATTTTAGTGTAATGTACTCAAGTGTACTGATATTGTCCTACTTTTTCACTGTTATAC
>CAUYQG010158927.1:0-48319 GCA_963574415.1 Tarsius wallacei | reverse complement strand
AGAGAGAGAGAGAGAGAGAGAGAGAGAGAGAGCAGAGAAATAAGAGGACAGAGCTTTGATCTTGGACTACAAATGCAAAGGACACAGCTCTCACTCAAGGACCTCACCACATTATTGAAACTTCCTCTTTTTCTGTGTGTGTTTCACTAGGCAGGGAGGTATGTGTCCCAGTATCAACATCATGAAGCAGTCAAACATGGGAATAATCCAGGCCATAACAAGAGCTTTATAGTGAATCTGTTAGAAACTGTTTCAACATCTGTAAAATGGGACAAAAGAACATCAAATTCTTAGCACAATGCTTATTATATATCTTTTTCACCTCCTTTTAGTCTTCTCTTTTCTTTTTCTTCCCTTTCCCCCTCCTCCTCTTTCTTTTCCCCATTCTCCTTGTCATGTTTATTCTTCATCCTTTTCTTCTCTATCCTTGCTTCTCAACATCAGAAGACATGTTTTACTCATCTCTGCCTCCCCTAAGACCTTGTATATAGGTGGTCAGTGATCATTTACATAATAAAGTAAAAAAGCCTCACAGTCATCATTTCCTTGCATACTAGAAAGCAATATCATATCTTGTGTTCTTACTAATGGCTACAAACTAGAATAATGCAAATATTTCTAAGTAAAGAATTCAAGAACTACCAAAAAAACCCTTAGAACTTTAGTACTTGAAAATCCACATAGCACTTTCCGAAAAGACTATGAAGTTTAAAAGAAGGGTAGGGATTCATCCACAAATTCGCTTGTGGGCAGGAACAGATGACTATCTTGATTCACCCATAATCCATATCATTATTTCTATGAAAAATACCTCCCTCTATGCAGAAGAGTCTCTTGTCTGTCCTATTCATTCATTCACTCATTCACTGAAAAAAATATTTAATATATTACATGTCAGGTAGGCAGGGTGCTAGAGTCCAAAGATACAACTACATATACAAACAGACCTGATTTCTAGCCTCATTAAGCAAACTTATCACCTCATAGAGACTGAACTGAAAACCCAACTCCACACCCATCCATATACATAAATAAATATTCAGTTTTAAGTGAGAATACATGATTCAAAGGAAAACTGTAGAGTGCTATGACAGAAGGGAAAAAAAGGTAAATGTTATCGCACTGTGGTATCAAGGAGAGCATCTTTGAGGAAATGACTTTTAGAAGGAAGCTTAAGGATTAAAAATAATATTTTTAAGAGCAAGTTCTGCTAGTTCTCAATGGCATTGCTTAAGTGGTTGGCCCACGTAAAAGCGCCTCTCTTACCATCTTACTTCATCCAAGGCCCACACGGTCTTCAGGTACCAGTGCCACTAATTTTGCAATTCCTTCCCCATCACCTTAGCCCTGCCTTTTCTAAAAAAGATCAAGGTTTCATTATAAGAATAAATTTTAGTTATCTCTATTCACAATCAGCAAATACTTTATCAAAGATAGTTGACTCCGTTTGCAATGGTAAATCCATCAGTATCAGTCCACATTTATCTGATTAACATTTTCTGTGATGTATCCAATTAGCAACCAATTACCTAGTTGCATCAGATATATATGTTGCAAGCTATCATCTGTTGGAACAACAAAATGTGCTCAAGCAATGTAAAACCTTAATCAAAATATTAGAAATGACAGAATGAAAAGAAAAGTTGGATGCATTTGAAGATGGAAGATCTGATTCATTAAGATCTACTTCTAATTCTTAATGAATGTTAATAATAATGACAACAACAGCAACAACAAAGCTAAGCACTGAGCTCTCCAGAGCTCTTAATATATTCCAAAGGTTGTGCTAAAAACATTGTATACATTACCATGTTTATTTTTTACAGTAATCCTATTAAGTACAAAGCATTACTGTTTAACCCCAATTTAAAGATGAGGAAACTAAGGCTTGGGGAAGTTAAATAACTTTTCCAGTAATTTGCAGGGTTCAAGTTGTATGATTTACTTCCAGAGTCCACAGTACAGGCTTGTCTGCAAGTGCACAGCAGACTGAATAAGTCATTTTCATTTAACCAGGTTGCATTAATTTTTCTATCCTAAAATAATGAGGCTGTAGGGCATAATCAATGACTTCTAAAGTGTTTCTGTTTTAAAGAGACTATTATTTCACTTCTTGGGAAGACCAAGAAAGGCTTCTTGGAAGAGAAGTGGGAAGACCTGGAACTTAGAGAAATTTTCTGTCTCCTGAATTCCTTTCATTTCATCTCAAACTCCTATCCTAAAATTCTTTGATTATTTATAGAAGATATTCCCAAAGGGGGCAGCTCCATATTCTGCCTTGCAGATTGCAAAGAGAGATAAATAACACATTCCTCATTCTCTTACTCGCTGGGGAAATAGGGGGCTGTGTTTACATCTTTTTTTTTTTTTTTTTTTGGTATTTATCCTTTTGCTGGCTGTTCCATCCCCTCTATTTCATGTTGTTATTTTACTTCCATTAGGGGAGCAGAAAAAACATGAGAAGCCATTCTAACCCACCCCAATCCTCAGAGGGCATTGCTCGGTCAAAGTCAGCATCCTCTCCTTTGTAATTTTTCCTACAAACATCTCATTCAAGAGGCATTTTCCTTTCTCTGAATACTAATGTCCTGATGAAGATAAAAATAAATAAATATCTCTCACACACACATACACACATCAAAACAAAACAGAAAGAAAAAAGAGAGAACAGAAAATATTGCTGAAAATCTTGCATGTTTCATTCATTTCATGTTTATATCCTTTTGGATTTCCTTCCTGGGCTCCTGGGAATTGCCTAATTAGCAGTTAGACAGAGTCACTACGGTTTTAATGTGGCATGCTTGTCTTCTGTGGCTTTTCTTCTTTGGGAAGGAGCTGGGCTTTATTAAGAAACCTTCTTTATCCACCAAGTCCATGAAGATGATGATATTCCCTTATGTCTGAGGGACTGACATGACTGGTATTTTTCAGTATTTTTCCGGAAATGGAGGCTTTGCTTTAAGAAAACCCTGTGGTTGGTCAAAAGAATTTTGATCATCTGAGTCCTTATTTGGCTAAATTTTCTTTACTCCAGCTCTTCAATAAAGGGCAAACATGCTGAAAATCTAGGTATGTGCCAAGGGGTGTTCCATGTGCTATTTCATTTAATCTAAAACAAACAAACAAAAAACCCACCACCACCAACAAAACACAGGGTCCTAATTTCCTAAATAAAGAAACTGAGACTCAGAGTATACATACAATTCTAATTGGGGTATCCTAAGAAATATTTGCAGCTCATTGCTATAGATTTACTTCTCTGTGGTACGGTTTACAAAGCAATATGGTACAACTTACATCACTAGATTTTAGAATATTAGATTTGAATCTCTTACAAGCTGCTTTGCCTTTTAAAATATGAATTTATCTGAATCTTACTTTTCTCTCCTCTGTGGTATAAGAGAGAAGGTATGAAATTTGGATACAGAAATGGGAGACAGAATTTCTGACTTCACCATTTACTAATGCTGTTTCTTAGGTCAGCTACCCTCAAAGCAGTGTCTGAGTTGAGGGATCATGCACATGGTATTTTTAAAGGATGTGCTCCCAAGAAAGGCTGATAAGGGAAAAGCAGGAAGGATGGGACACAACCAAGCAAATATGTGATTGTGGGGGAAGCTTCAATCTCAGCCTGATTACACAAAATCTTTAGATCATGCTGCTTCTCAGAGTTTGTCCTAACTCAAGGCAAGGTTGTATAATGACCAAATGTGGGGGTCCATACCATCCATCATCCCAAAGACATACCATTTATTTTTGGTGAACGCATTTTAAATTCTCTCTTCTAGCTATTTTGAAATATACAATACAACACTATTAACCATAGTCTCCCTACTGTGCAATAGAAAATCAGAATTTTTTCTGCCATCTAAATGTAACTTTGTACTTATTGATGAATTTCTTTTCATCGCCTCCCCATTTTCCTCCCCAGCAACTGGTGACAACCACTCTACTCTCTACGTCCATTAAATCGACTTATTTTTAGAGTCCACATGTATGAGAGATTATGTAGTATTTGTCTTTCTGTGCCTGGCTTATTTTACCTAGCATATGCCCTCCAGGTTCATCCATGTTGCCACAAATTCCATTGTATAACTATACCACTTTTTAAAAATATATTCATCCATTGATGGATACCTAGGTTATCCTAAGTACCTAAATATCCTAAGCATTCTACATCCTGGCTATTATGAATAATACTACAATAAACATGGGAGTGTGATTATGTTTTCAACATACCAATTTCATTTCCTTTGGAGAGAAATATGGATCATATGGTAATTTAGTTTTGAATTTTGGGGGACCCTCCATACTGGTTTCCATAATGGCTGTAATAATTTACATTCTCGCCAACTGTATATAAAAGTTCACCTTTCTTCACATCCACACCAGCATTTATTAATTTTTTTTTGTCTTTTTGATAATTGTCATTCTAATTTGGGTGAAATGATATCTAATTGAGCTTTTTGATTTGTATTTTCCAGTTGATAGTGATGTGACCAGCATTTTTTTCAAACCATTTGTACATATTCATTTGAAAAATGCTTATTCATGTATTTTGCCCATTTTAGCTGTTTTCGGTTGTTATTTTGTTTGAATTTCTTATATCTTCTGAATATTAACTCTTTGTCAGGTGCTTAGTTTGCAATTTTTTTCTCCCAGTGAAGTTGTGTCTTCACTCTGGTGATTGTTTCTTTGCTATGCAGAAACTTTTTAGCTTGATACACTATCCTTTATTTTTGCATTTGTTGATTGTGCTTTCATGTTCTTATACAAAAAAAATCCTTGCTGATACCAATGTCATGCAGTATTTTCCCTATGTTTTCTTCGAGTAGTTTTATCATTTCAGGTAAAGACTTAAATACAGTTTTTAACCCATTTTGAGTCATTTTTGTATATGATGACAGATAGGGTCTAATGTCATTCTCCTGCATATGAAGAAAACTGAATATCCAGTTTTCCCAGCACCATTTATTTAAGAGACTGTTCTTTCTCTAATGTGTGTTCTTGAGTCTTTGTCAAAAATCAGTCGGTTCTAAAAGTTTCATTGACCTATTTTTTATAACAACACTGTTCTATTTTAGTTACTATAACTTTATAGTATATTTAAATTCAGGTAATGTGATGCCTTCGGTTTTATTCTTTTTGCTCAAAATTGTTATGGTGAATTGTACATTTTAACAAGTAAATTTTATGGCATACAAATTACTTCTCAATTTTTTGTTACAAATTGCCAGTAAAATCTCCAGAATGTCTAATATAGGCAAATAAAAATATCTGGAGTGTTACATCTTTATCTTAGTTACTGCTGGATTCTTTCAGATAAAACCTCACTGAAGATGAACTCATAATCTTTAGTCACAAAACACACAACAAAATAATTCAACATGCGTAAGAGTCAACAGACATACTGAACAGAAAAATTAAGCCCCCCAAATTTTTATTCTGGTTCTATCAGTTACACAGTCCTTCTGAACCTGTTGTGTCCTTTGTATCAAGAGAAACAATTATCCTATAGGACTTATGGCAAAGATGAAATGAATAATAGCAAATTAAGCATTGAAAATTGTGTCTGATACAGAGATATACATGCTGTATAAATATTAAGTGTAATTAACTGTCGGTTAAAAAGTAAAAATAAAAGCATCTATATTGAAAAATGGAAATTTATATGTAGACATATAATAATAAGTCACAGTTGATACATATATTGAAGAGTGTTTGACTTTGCAGGGTAACAAATACATACATCTTAAATTTTAAAAGATATGTTTTTTTATCCTATGAAACTGGCAAAAAATTATTTTTTGTATATTACTCGGATGTTGGCATAAAAGCGTAAGAATGGGCTTTGTAATGCACAAAGAAAATGTAAACCCTCATCAGAATAAACACTTCTGATGAGTCTTTGGGCAGGCTTATAAAAAATTATTTCAAATCATTGTGACTTTTTTATTACATTTTTTAAGTGACAAGGACAAGTGAGATTAGCTTTTATTTAATGGAAAATAATCAGACCATGAAGAGATTTTTACATAATTAGAAGACAGCACAGCATACCTTAGACTGGGGTATAATCCCCCAGACTCTGAGCTCCCACATGGATGGTTGCTGTGAAAAATACTGTTACTCAGAAGGGCAGATTCAAGATTAATTCATCTTTAACTGAAGGTATAGACCTCGGACAGCCCCAGCTTAATGTAGAAGTTAAAATTTCAACTCTCACCCCTAACAGGCCTAAGTCCCCTACTACGGATTTTGTCAAGGCTTGAACCCCTACCTTTTCATTACAAAGACCTTCAAAACATCTCCCCACATTCTCCCCTACCCTGAAGCAGCTATAGCATCCACTCCTTTGCTAAACGTATGGATCTCAATTTCTTCATTAAACTTTGGTTGCTTGAAAACTTACCTTTTTTTTTTTTTCTTTTTGAGCTGGAGTCTCGCTCCATCACCCAGGCCGGAGTGCAGTGGCACACTCACGGCCACCCCAGCATCTACCGGCTGGGCTCCAGTGATCCTACGGCCTCAGCCTTCCAAGTAGCCAAAACTACAGGCACAGACTACCGTGCCTGGCTAATTTTTTGATTTATTGTAGAGATGAGATCTCATCAAGTTGCCCAGGCTGGTCTCGAACCCGTGGGTTCAGGCAATCCTTTCACTTCGGCCTCCCAAAGTGTTGGAGTTACAGGCTTGAGCTACCGTGCCCGGTCAAAAACTTACCTTTTTGTGTATAAATTCAGCTGTGTATTTCTTATATCTAGGGTTTCCAAGTGTGGTGTAGCAATGGAGTATTTCAATCTGTATCCTACTTTACAGCAAAAAAGAGAAATCTGATTTCAAAATTACCTATGCTCTTTTCAAATTTCATGGTCATAGAAGCATAAGAGAAAAATCTAGAATCACACATAATTAAAAGCCTATGGATGTGAATGTGTGAAGAAAAGAGAAAACGAGGAATTCTTTCATTGGGTCAGGCACTGGGATACTCCAGGTTTTCATCTTCCTAAGGTCGTCTCTATAGTCTCCCTATGTTGTCTTAGGCCCCAGGTGCACATACCTAGGACTTGGTACGTTGTTTGATATTGTCTATTTATAATAACTATCATGGCCTCTCTAAATGCTAGGATGTTGTCTTCTATAATTATGTGCCATTTCCTAGAACTATATCTTCCACAACCGTATGTTCTTTGCATGGTTATTAAAAGACTCTAATGACTTTCTTTTAAAAAAAATTATCTGATGAGGTGGTAGAATAAAAGTTCTTAGATGCAATCTTTTGGATCAATTGGAATAAATCATGAATTTTTATTTCACAAATATTAATTGTACCCTTCTGTAATTATAGTCACTTTCTAGGTGCTAAAAGATGTAAGTATATATTTTTTTCAATGAAATAGTTGTTTTTGTCAGGAATTTTATGTAAATTCCATATCAGTAGGAAACATTTCTGTTTCTGAGCAAGAAAGACAACAAGAGAAGTTTCTCTCTCACAAAGAGTTAACATGTTTTATGTATTATCTGAAGAAAAACATTTCAGTGTAGTAGCAGAAACACCTGCTGGAGAAGCCTGCCTGGGGTAGATATTTTCTAACTAGGTGACCTTCAGCAAGTTATTTTCCTTCAAGTATCAATTTTCTCTCACGTGCTTTATAGGGTTGCTATGAGCATTATAAATAACATCTATAAAATGCCTGGGCCATAGTAGGTGCTCAATCAATCATAGCTGATGTTATTACATCATAACATGAAAATTCTTTTTGAATGTGAGAGCTTACTCTCCTGTTGAATCTGTTTTTCAAGTTCAAGTCCTGGACATTTGGTTTCTTTAAAATAGGGTACAATGTTACTTTTTATTACTAACTCTAATCCTGTGAAATGCATACCGTGATGAATAATTATGCCAGTGAGGACAAGATTTAGCTTGCACATTTTCTTTAGAGATCAGATAAATGCTTTATTGGCATTTCTAAATCAGAGCCAGCAGAGGAAATATAGATGGTACTATAAAGTTGATGCCTTGAAATTCCCTAAAAAGCAAACCTACTTCAAGTGACAAAGAGTCTACCACAATGGCTTCTGTGAAAACCTCAGGATGTCCAGATGGTCCTTGGGGTATCAAAAGCTAAGGCATCACACTGTCCCATTTCTAAACGAATAGTGTCTCACAGGGATATTTTACCGCATTACCACACTACTCTCTCATCTGGTGCCAAGAATGTGCTGGAAAAGCCAACAGGAAATGAAAACTAGCCAATTTGTAAATTTTTCTCATGAGTTTTATTTCTCAATGTATGCTTCCATTGATCTCATAAAGTTCTTTGGGCTGGAATGGAGAAAAATAACTTTGAGCAATGCATAGTCTGACCTTGGAAGAGGCCTTTTCCCTTGGCTTTCCTGGTCAAAATGATTCAGACTTCCAAAAGTGAGCAGCATAGACATGAAATAATCACATCTATAGTTTGTCTACTTATTGACAGGAAGCCATGGAAAGGAATTTTAGGGAGACTATCATCAGACTTGGAGTTCTATCACTTATGATATTAGAGATCTTGGGCAATTAATTTTATACTCCCAGGTCTTCATTTGTGTCTATAAAATGGAGTCAATATCTAGTCTATGTGATTGAATTTAGAATCCCCTGATAAAACATTTTATGAAAGCAGCTTATAAATGTTAAGTCCCTATACACATAGGGGGCTTGTTATTTTTGCCATCTCTGTCACTAGAGAGATGAAGTATTCTTCATTCATCTTTCAAGCTGAGGAATGTATATGAAATCCTAAGCCCCTTGACTAATTGAATGGACCCCTCTTACTAAGGGGACCTCAGCATAACCTTGAAAATGGAGTTCTCAGCCATGATGAGATGACCCCATTATACCTGGTCCCTCTAACTGTCATTAGTTTTTATTCCCTAAGGATTAAACAGAAACCAGTCCATTTGAAAGACTCCACAGTCAACCAACTGTCTGAAGCTGTCTTTTAACTCTAGAGAGCCAAAACTTTACCCTTGAACCATGCTAAGGTGGCCATTTTTTTGTACATACGACCCATGAAAGGACATGAAACTCAATTGCATTTGCACATGTTTCTCCTTTTACAAACATTCACGATTCTTCCTATAGCTTATTGAATATATTTACTCAGTCACCACCTCACTCAGCAAAAATTTTTGTTCCCTTTGCCCCTCACTTCAGGTGTCTGTTTCTAGCAGCTGGCCAGAAGCTAGACTTCCTAGCATGACAGAATGGCCACCCTGCAGACTGCAATCCTTTTTGAGAACTAGAGCCCTCCTTTCCAAATTTATGAACATTGTCATTCTTCAGTTGACAAAGCTAATATCATTTTTAATACTGGTATGTCTATAATGTGGGTATTAGTCCAGAAATAAAACTATGGAAAGGTCTTGTATTGCACTCTCCACATACATTTATTCTCATCAAACATCGGTAAGTTCATTGAATAAGTACCTTGAGTATTGAAAGATATTGTGGTTACTCCACAGTTGTGAAAATGCTCCTTAAACCCCTAGTGCATCACAGTACTTCACTACCTCAATTTGTGATGTTGGCTTCTATTTAATTCTGCAGATTGTTATAAATCATAGCACTTGTATAAGTCAGGGTTATCCAGAAAAACAGTTTTTGCTCTTAAAACTTTCAAATAATTGGATGAGCTTCTCAGTCTCATTATGGAGGGATAATCTGCATTACTGAAAATCTACTGGTGTAAATGTTAATCAGATCTAAAAAACCTTTGCAGCAACATTTAGATGAGTGTTTGACTAAAACAAAGGGCATGATAACCTAGTTAAATTGACATATAAAATTAACCATCACAGCACCAAACGCTGTAGAGGATTTCCAAGTGCAAAAAACTGGGTGGTAGTTAAGAAGCAAGTAAGCTTAAAGAGCACATGATCACTGTTCTCCAATATCTAAAAGGCAGCATCTAAGCAGGGTCTTACTTTTAGAGGTACACTGAAGGCCTAACAAAGACCCAGAAGAGCAGCTTCAGAAAGGCTGATTTAAAAATAAGGAAACATGTTTTATCAGTTACATGTGTCAGATTCTATCTGCATTGTTTCAATGAAAACTTCTAACTAGAGTTGGGCTGTTGTGCCCAATAAATGCTGCCCAGGGATGATATGCTGCATCAGATGGGTTTGACTCTAAAGTCTGAGATTCTATGATGTCACATAGATAACAATGAATTACTTAGACGAATTTTCAAATCCCACCTTATTACTATGTAACATACTTTTCTCTTACCAGGCCACAGATTTCCTCCTCTCAAGAAGCAAATATAAACATTTTGGGTTTTTTAAAATGTTTTATTTTTTTCCTTTTGGGGACATTTGTTTTCAAAGGTGTTGATCCCTATCTAAGACTCATTTCAGGTTGATTGTTTTCTCTTTAACATGCCAGAGCAAGACCTTAGAACGTAAAAGATGGTATTGCATTATTGCATTAGCATTCTCTTTCTTTGGTGTAGGAAGCACTTACAATATAAGCTTGAAAATCGGAATTTGAATTGCTTTATTCAACCTTCAAATTAACATACTCAATTCTATGAGAGAGAAAAAAATATGATTATTTGACCATACAATTAAATGTTTCTCTAAATTTGATGATACGGTCTTATTTTGTCCTTGACTATACTGATTTTGGGCAAGTTAACTTGTCCACATCTCAGTTTCTCATCTGTAAAATGAGTATGTTGGATCAACTCAGTCACTGAATGTCCAGGTTTTTTCTAACTTGTTAACTTCTAAGAGCTCTTCAGAGATCTTACAGAACTCTACTAAAATATAACATATGCAGCTATTGGTAAATCATTCTATTATTTGGGATTTGCCAATATTTTTCTCTTTAAATATGCTAGAATATAAAAACTCCTCATATAAGTGTTAATCAGTGTTCAATACTGGTATCATAAAGAAATACTGCTATGTCTCTATTATTAAAAGAAAACACAGGCAACAGAACTTGAATTTTTTTTTCCAGTTGCAAGATATTTAGAGGTGGAATTTTATTCCTTGGGTACTGATCTGATTGGAAAAATAATTCCTAAGTACTCCTAATTGATGTTTCAAACTGTATTCACTTTTTTATCCCATGCTGTTCTTTTGCCGTGTATGTATGTCCCTTTGTGAAGTTCACATATTCCTATTACTTTCCAGGTTGAAATTCCTATTTCCAGGATATAATTACAAGGGAGGGTGCAATTGAAAACATCTGCTCAGCTTTCAGACACTGACAGGTGCCCCCATCATGCTTCTTTCTGCTGCTGGACAATTAGGTACAGCTAGAGGCGGAATTGCTTTTACCTTTGACTGGTTCTCTTTGCAGCGATGAATGAATGAAATGCACCAGATGAAGCGCTCTTTTCTCACCCACTGAGTGGATGTGGCTGTCACTCACTCTGATAAGAAACATCTATCCCACCAAGACAGAAGTGGCAGAAATCTTGATTAGTTGAACACTCTAATGCTTCTGTTTATTTTCCTAAAGCTTGGGCTGTTTTTGAGCCATATAGATAATGGGTTGTGTCTATGTTGCTATGGGGTGGAAAAAGTGGGGAGAAGTAAAGTGCTATTCCTGCTATGAATTTTTGAAGTGAATGAAGGGTATAGATGCTGAAGAAATCAGCTACATCATTGCATTAGATTCTGTCATGATAGCAGCACCAACACAGTTACTGGGAGCTGAGCATGTAGCCATAGATTGCCAGAGTTGAAAAATCTGGTGATTTCTAGTTCAGATATATAGACATGTTAGGGCAAACCACGGCCCAGAAGAACAGGCTGTTACAGTACTGTTAATAACACTTATCGCTGACTGAACACTTACATATGTAAGGAACCATGGTAAGCAGTTTACAAAGATGAACTCAATCCTCATGAAACATTCCTGAGTTTGGTACTATCTTTATTTTTATTTCATTTTTTCCAAGCAAAGAAATGCGTTACAAGGTCAGAGCTATGAAGTTAAAAAGTGAAGGCTTAGGATCCAAATTCAGTTGCAACTAATGCCAAAAATTTGTGCTCCTAAATGCTACACTGTAGACAGACTCCAGAGACAAACACACCTGGGGTGAAAAGCAATTCTACAACAAACAATGTCCTGAACATTGGGCAAAATATATTTCTCTTAAGATCACTTTTCCCACCTATAAAGTATAGATAATAATAACTGTCCCATAGGGTAACTGGGGATTTATTGAAATGCTAGTTTAAGTGCCTGATGTACTATAGAGCCTCAGAAAATGGGCATCGGTTCCCCGTTTTGGAGCTATTCAAGTGAAATAGTTACTTGATAGACATTTTATTTGTCATTCCTGCCCTTTGTGGAAGAGGATTGGATTTGATGGCCAATCTAATGCTTCTAGCCTGGAGCTTCCATAATATTGTGAATCATTTGTTCAAGATAACAGAAATAAATTGTGTCTGTCTCAGAGCTCAGGAATCTTATATCACCCTCAGAGTTATAAAGAGGGAGCTGGAATGAAGATTAGGTGTTAGGACACAGTGGATTTTTATTTGGGCCCTGCAACTTCTACATATGCAACCCTGCTCTAGATCCCTACCTAGATTTAGTGTTTTCATATTTTACATGAGCGAATTAACCTAGGACTAGATGGTTTCTAAAACCTTTCCAACTCAGTGGGTTTGCTTCTCCCATCTACCTTTCCTTCTGTCCCTGTTCTTGGGTTTTCTGCATTCCTTTTTATATTGTGATGGTTAATTTTATGTGTCAACTTGACTGGGCTACGGATCACCCAGCTATTTGGTCAAACAATATTCTGGGTGCTTCTCTGAAAGTTTTTTTTTTTAAATGAAACTAACATATAAGTTGCTAGACTAATTAAAGTAGATTGCCCTCCCTAATCTGGATAAACCTCACCCAATCAGTGAAGGTCTGAGTAGAACAAAAAGGCTGACTCCCCCCCACCCATTAAGAGAGATTATTCCTACCCAAAGGTCTTCAAAATGAGACACTGGGCTGTTTTTGTTTTTGTTTTTTTTTTTAATTATCTAAGCTAGGTCTCAAGCTTGCTGAGCTCTGAACTGGGACTAAACCACTGGTTCTCCTGGGTCTCTACTTTGGTGACTTACCCTGCAGACTTGCAGACCATGGCACTTGCTAGTCTCCATAATTATGTGTGTCAATTATTATATAGTCAGATATTATATAGTCATAATTATGTGTGTCAAACATTATATGGTCAAATATTCTTTATGTGGAATATTTTGCAACCATAAAGAAGAACAAAATCATGGACTTCTCAGTAAATTGGATGGAGGTAGGGACCGTCACACTGAGTGATCTATCATAGGAACAAATAACTGAATACTGCATGCTTTCAGTCATAACTGGTACCTAAACATTAATCATATTAGTACAAAGGAGGGGTTGGCAGTTGCTGGGCACTAGGGGAGGGAGAGAAGTGAGGCACATAACAACACAAAGTGTACCTCCTATACCAGAGAGAGTGAGAGCTAGCTGGAGGACCAAACTTCACCTGTATGCAGCCTACTTGTGTAGTTAACCCCTACTTGTACCTCATATCTCTATAATAAAATAAAATCTAACACAAATTAAAAACAATTATTAATCTACTTTACAGATCCTCTTCCTGCCAAAAAACTTGAAGTTGAAAGTAGTCTTTGGCCATGTAGCAGAGATGGATTTCAAACTACAATTGTCCTCTATACATAGGGATATGCCTTTTTAGAACCACAAAAGAGTCCCAACTAATACTTGCATTTAACATCAACATTTGAAAACTCATTTAAAAATGATATGTAACCTAGTTGAGTCAGGTTGAGTAGGCTGACAGAGGAGATTCTTATGGTCTATGACTGTTTTTCAGTGAAAATCTAGCCTTGATACAGGACCTATTCCTAGTGCAGCTAATTGTACCTTTACTATCCTGTTCTGTGGAGATCAGAATGGTAGAGAAGCGGTTGAAAATACAATGGAATATAATGCTTACCTTATCTTGGGCTCTGATATCAGAATTCCTCTCAGGTATAAAGTTATTTTTAAAATTAAAAAAAAAACACCTTGATAAGCCCATTTGAGATGGTTCAGTGAAGAAAAAGATCCAAGAACAATAATTTCAATGCTCCAATAAATGATCTCTCAATATACTTCATTATGTAAGAACGAATTTTGTTTTGTTTCTGGAAATAGAACTAGGGTTGGACTTGTGGGGCTGGCATTAGAGACAAAAGGCAGAAAGATCAAAATAGGTTGAGACTATAAGGTGCAGGAGGTAGTAAAAATATTTTGGTTTGGAAAAATTGAAAATATTTTCAGCAAACATTAAACTAGTATATCATTTGAAGTCATTTGCTTTGATGTCTTTTAAATACGTATTTGTCTTTCACCATATAGTTAAGTACTAAACTTTGGAGACATCTGAGTAGTGGGTTTTATGGGGGGTAAACTTACAAAGTTGAGTTAACAAGGTATGGAGCAGAGACAAACATAGATGCCAAAGCCAGGAGACAAAAATGATTTTGAGAATTAAAACTTCCTAGGAACTCAGAGGTGTTTTAGAATCAGTTTTGAATTTGAGAATAAAATTGAAAGCTGGAATATATATCACTGAAATTTGAAGATTCGGGGAGGCTCTACCTATAATCTGGGTTACAATTCTACATAAGTCAGTGCATAGAAAGATTTCCAAATGAATTCATCTATTCTATTCTCACTCTGTTTTCTTCTATATTCTTACCCTATATGAAAAGAAGAAAACAAGACTGTTTCCTAGATGGCGGCTGACATGTAACAATATCTACATGCTTTGGAATAAAATGGGATTGAGCTTTTCCCAATGTGCCTAGCACTATGTGATTTAATCCTTGAGAGCATCTAGCAGTGGAACTGACATAAGATGACAGCAGAGCTTATTCTTCTATTCTTCAAATCTTCCCACGTCCACCCTGACCACTATGAAAGTGTGTCTGGTATGTTGCATTCCACTGTGGTTGGAAGATGCGTCCGGGGTCTGTAGCATTTTCCCCTTCCTCATGTTTCCATTACTCAGGGAACATTTTCGAAAGATGAGATCTGCTAGATTTTGGAATAGTTTCCAGAAGGATGTGGCAAAGTGCCACCTCATTTGATTTACTTAAAATTAGACTGGAGCAAAGAATCCCAGTGTCCCATTGGGAGCAGTTCTATACCAGTGGGAGGGCATGCCCATTTGCTGCTGGAATACAGGAAGGGCTTTTCATCATTGCCTCATGTGACTCTCCAGTTCTGATGATTGCCATTTCAAACACTGATCCTCTCAAGGAGAGCATAGTATAACATTCCTTCTGAGTTCCTCTTTCTGCCTCTACTTCTTACCTGGAATTACCATTCTGCCTTCATTGGTATTAGTTTTAGCAGAATTGGAGAGCACTTAATGGAAGAAAATAACGTTACAAACTCACGTTCTGTTCCCCAAGTTCAAAGAAGACAACTATATTTTGTATTTGCTAAAGATTTTGAATTTACCCTCATTGCATATGGATGTATTAGTCATCTTGGGCTTCACTAAAAAAAAACATAGACTGGGTGACTTCAACAACTGAAGATTTATTTTATTACAGTTTTGGGGGCAGGAAGTCTAAGATCAGAGTGCAAACATTGTCAGTTTTTGGCAACAGCGCTCTTCCTGGCTTGCAGATGGTCACCTTCTCATTATGACTTCACATGGCAGAGAGTCTTCTTATAAGGCCACCTTCTTACTGGATTAGGGTATCATACTTATCACTGTATTTAACTTTAATTAGCTTATAAAGACCCTATCTTCAGACACAGTCACACTAGAAGTTAGGACTTCAACATCTGGGAGGAGGAAAGAGTATGCAATTCTGTTCATAGCCCTGACATTTCCAATGTCTAAAAAATGTAGTTTCTCAATCCTCAGAGATAGCTCCAAAAAAAGAAATCAAAACTGGCTTAGATTTTCCAAGGATTTCTATATCTACATAATATAAGATAATTTGGACTTATCTGTCTGAGAAGGGTAAATTCAGTGATCTGTTTTGTTCTTTTCATGTGCCCATTTATGGGTTGGAAAAAAATCAATGTTTGGAGAGAGCAGATTGAGGGCTAATCTAGTTATATTACTAATTTGATTTATGACCTCATATTTTCCATTTGTAAAATGAGTCATCTTTTTTCCATAGATTCCTTCCTACTCTAGTATTTCAAAAGTCTGAGATGTATGGATTGGCATTATTGTTCCTTTGGGAACAGATACTCTTACTATCAAAAGTTAAAAGATTCTCCAATCTCTTAAGGTCTATATTTTTATTGGTCTTATGGCCAAGATGTTGGAACTGAGGTGATCTAAGTAGAGCATTGGAAACAGGCTTTTTGGGTAGAGGTGGAAGACAGACACTGAGCCACAGTCTAGAAGTAAAATTGGGGACCAACAGGTAGAAAGACTCATGGGTCAAAAGAGGCAGTTCCTGGAGTGCTCTTCTTGCCTCCTGGTTTATATCTTGTGGGGTCATTGGGATAGAGGAAACATCAGAGTGATTTATAAAGTCTAGATAGTTGGTAAAAGATAGAATAATGATAGTTAACTCTTAACAGGTTTTCTAAATACCAGATATTTATAAGCACTTTACACTTATTATATTAAATTCTAACCATAGACCTTAAAGTAAGTACCATATTTGTTATTAAGTTCAAGAAAGAGGAAAATTGCACTTAAGTAAATTAATCACGTTGTCCAAAATCATATACCTATGGAGGAGCAGAGATCAGATTCCAAACAAGTCATTTATCTTCAATCTTCGATCTCCTAACTACTCCTTTCTGCCATAGCAGGAAAACTGAGTCTCAGTAACATAGCCCATGTTTTCCCCATTACATGGTGTTCCAAGAAAGTAGTATTTAATACAATTTTTTATCTCCATCATTTATACCATGTAAAAAATACTTGAGTGTAGAAAAATACAAGGCAATAGCAAACTCCAAATGAGGATTCTCAAATCCAATCAGAAACAAGAGTATCTTCAAGGAGGAAAAAAAAAGTTGAAAATGAAACTCAAAGACTATCTATGAGTTATAAAAGTATGATGGGGCAAACACAGTGAGTGGGGAGGAGATGGATGAAATGTTCTAGGACCCAAGAAGGGTGCTTATACCAAAAGGCATCTGTCTCACCCTCTCAGTTACTCCAAGATTTCAAATGGCTATACTTACTCAACAAGTATCAGAGACACTGTATTGGTGATGATTACACTAAGAGTCTAGACCTTACCAGTAAGCAATATATCCACATAACAAAATTGTACTTATATCCCTTAAATTTACAAAACTAAAACGTAAAAAGTAAAGCATATTCTGAATACCATAACCTCTGTGTCAGAGAATGCTCATCATATTCTATTTGCATGTTTATTTATGTCTTTATCAGCAGCAACTTCCTTGAGAACATGACCATTGCCTTACTTATTTTTCTATTCCTAGTACTAAACATATCATACACATTTAATATTTGTTGAATATTCAATGTTTGCTGCATCACTAAGTGAATTAAGGACTCCTACTAGCTATTTGTTCTGGATTTACTGTCTAATCTTGTCCAGTAAGTGTTTCTTGGCTACCACATAAGCATCATGTAGCTCGCTTGGCATTAAAGGAGTGATAAGACAAAACACATGGCTTTCTAGATCACCATTGTGTTAGGTAAATATGCAAGCAACTGACCCCTAGTGTCTCTATTTTATTACAGTTTTGGGGGCAGGAAACTATATGTGAAACGGAAATGAGAAAACCTCTTCTACCCAGCTCACAGGATGATAGAAGTATCTAGTAGAATCATGAGTGCAAAAATGCTTTGAAAGTTATAAAGTATCATTTATAAACAAGTTAATAGTTGTGATTTTGTCAAAGATTGGCTCTATATCAAAACTTCACTGGATTTTGGATTACTAAGTAACATATAGAAACCTTGTTATAGATGCTTTCAGAGTGGTTTAGGTTGAAATTTAAGTAACTACATTTTTACGCTATTGCCTTTGATACTTAAAAATCCTACGTTCTTGTGGCTTCAAAAATAGTCTACTCATGATCTAGTTTCAGTTATTCAGTACTTGGAAAGATTGATAATAAAGGCTTCATTCTCTTATAGTACCTATAGTATACAACAATTCATATAAAAAGGAAGGGGGCATAAATCTATATGCATGTATGTGCACATTTATTCAAAAAGAAGTATGGAAAGGTAAACCAGAACTAATGAGATGTACTGCCTACAGAGAGTGAGTAGGTAAAAATGGGGAAATGGAAATTGTTTGGAAGGAAAGAAGGGTGGGTGGCATTTGCTTTGATTTTTAGAACCATGATAGTGTATTATATACCAAATAAATAAATAAATAACAAGCAAACAAACAAATAGAAGAAATCAACTGGGATTTTGGAGGAAGTTACATTTCAAGTAGAATGCAAATATTGACAGATAAACTAACTGCACCAAAAATAAATAATGTCATTATGCTGAAAGGGACAGGGAAGATAACCAACCCAAGTCATTTTGAAAAAGATTATTTTGACTATAAATTTCAATGTTAATGACAAAAAATTGTACATAATATTATTCTTTTGTTAGTAAATTTTCTTTTCACAGGCTTAGTAATTCTGAAACTAGTTTAAATTTATTCTAGGATTGAACAAATAAATAAATGTGTTATAGATAATGACAGCTAGTTGTCTCAATTTTTATAAAAGGAATTATAATTAAAGAGTGAAGACTAGAATGAACCACGTGGTGTTGCGTTTGAATCAGAGGTATTAGAATGAATACACACACACATCTATCTATCTATCTATCTATCTATCTATCTATCTATCTATCTATTTCACATGTGCAAACAAAGGGGGGGTACCCAATCAAAATGGAATTTATTTATACTAATTTTTGTTTGTAAAAAATGTGTATTTATTTTTATATGTTTATACTTTAGTCACCTTCAAAATGCTCTTTGTTTGATATAACACATCTACTGAGATGCTTTTTCCACTGCTCAGAACAGTATTCGAACTCTTCAATTTTCATGCCTTTTAGTGCTTCTGTCATTTTTTGTGGGGGGTGGGGGTTGGAGTCTCACTCTGTCGCCCAGACTGGAGTGCAGTGGCCACTCCCTGCCACTGCAGCCTCGACCTGCTGGGCTCCAGCGATCCTTCCGCTTCAGCCTTCCAAGTAGCTGGAACTACAGGTGCGCGCTACCACACCAGGCTAATTTTTGATTTATTGTAGAGATGAGGTCTCGCCAAGTTGCCCAGGCGGGTCTCGAACCTGCGGGCTCGGGCAATCCACTCACCTCAGCCTCCCAAAGCGCGGGATTTCAGGCTGAGCCACTGAGCCTGGCTTCTTCTGTCATTTTTTGTTTTACCTCTTCCACATCCGCAAAACGTTTTCCCTTGAGACTTTCTTCATCGGGGGAAAAAAAATTGTTCCTGATTCCTGATGAGACTGGGTGAATAGGGAGGGTGGGGCACTGGAGTCATGCTGGTTTTGGTCAAAAACTGCTGAACACTGAGCAGTGTGGGCAGGTGCATTGTCATGTTGGAAGAGCCAGTCACCTATTTGCCGTAACTCTGGATGTTTCTTCACAAACCATCTTTCAAAACAGTGCTAGCTGGAACATCGATGCCAATGGATTCCTAGAACACTAACCTGGAGAGGGAAGCCTGTGCTACAAGGGGTCCGCTTTCCTAAAATATAATTCCACTTTTGCCGCACCCACCCACATAGATACAGATAGATGGATATATACAGAGATCTGTGTGTATACTTATATTCTTTATTTTGTTGGCTGAGAGATCCTAGAAGCAATAGTATTGCAATCACAATGAGTGCACTTAGAGACCCAAAGTTGCCTATAAATACCATACTTAAAAATAAATGAAAATTAAAGCCGAGCTCATTTTAGCACTGGATGATTCAGTGTTAGGACACAGAAAATGCAAGATGAGTTTGGGACAACTTATGGTGTACCAAAGTAAGGGAATACTACAAAAATAATAGGGCTTAAAAAGGACATGGCAGTTAATATGAAGAAGCTCCCACTGTCCAATTTTATGACAAAATAAGCAACAAAGTAAATACTAATATTAATGGATAATAGCTCATAAAATAAAGGAAATATTTTGTACTACATTGATATAAACAGGTAACTAAATGAAAGAGAATGAAAGCTCTTTCCTTAACAGAATTCCAATTTATTTATGAAGAAAGATAGATGGACTTCATCACTTAGCAAATACCACAGAAATAATTGTTACAGGCAAGATTTATCAATAACAACTAAAATTGGTGGATGAAGTTATGATGTGAAACAAAATTTTTGTCTACAAACATGTCTGCAGAAAGGATCTCCCCTTAAAATACTTATTAAATACATGGGATAAAAATAGTAACTATATTGGGAAAACAGTTAGAGATCACTTTAACCAAGATCAAATATAGCATGGTCGTAATGAAATATGTGGATTTCCCTTTCCTCCTAATATTAAACATTGAGAAGAACGCAGCATCATTTTATACTCTTGCCAAAAATGTATTTTCTAAATTTAAATATGAGGTAACAGCAGATGTTAGACATTCTATAAAATAATTGGCCTGTATTCTTGCAAAATGTCATAGTTATAATTGAAAACTTTTAAAAATGAAAATATAAAAGACTGAGGACCTGCCCTGAATTGGAGGAGATTGAGAAATAAGGCACCTAAAAACAACCTGTAATACAAGATTGGATCATGGGCCTGACAAGGGATGTCAGCAAGACAATTGGCAAACCTCACCTAAGGTTTATAGGTTAGTTAATAGAATTGAATCCATGTTAATTTTGTACTGTTGACATTTATACTAAGGTTATGTAAGAGGTTAACATCTGGAAAAGTTTGGTGAAAAGCATACAGAAACATTTTGCATTTTTTACTATTTTGTCAACTCTCTGGTAAGCTTATTTTTTTTTTTCAAATTAAAAAGTTTAAAAAAAAGAGTCCTGACATTTTTCATCACTTTGCCTTTATCCACATAGCTCCTGTGGAGAACCAGGTCCTGCAACCAACCAGGTATCCAAAGTTAGAAATGGTTACAACATGAGATCTGTTGTCTGAATCCAAGGGAAATATCTTGATGTTCTCTATAATTCGATGAGATTTTTCTCCGACTTTCTCAGAATCCCAGAAGCAACAAATTTATATTTTGAATCTCTGGGTAATAAAAACAGCAAAAGACCAACCCACACTGTGCCAAACACTGTACTGGACACTTTATTTACATCTCTGTGTCACTTATTATTTTGTATCATGTCATTTTCCTGTCTTCTACCTAATTTTAATTCTGTTTTATAGAAAGAGGTCCAAACCAGTCCAATCCTCTTTCTGAACACAGAGAGCAAACAGCCTAATTGGAAGTTGCTGTTTTTCTTCTCCCTACGATGGTAAAAATCATTTTCCATTTCTTCAGGCAATTGAGAGTCATTGCCCTCCAAGAAATGAGGAACGTTCTCCCGGTCTTTATTTTTCTATGTGCTATAAAATTAATTACAGTTTTGTTTCATCTCAGAGTTGAAGTAGGGGAAGCAAAGGAGGAAAAATGCATTAGAGCAAGAGAGTAAATAACATACAGACCTATACGATGTTTTGAAAGGTTGTCAGGAGTCAGGTGAATAATTGATGATGATCTGATTTACCCAGATCTTTCCCATGAAATGGTCCTCATGCCAAAATGAATTGCAAGCTATCTCCCTTGCCTTCTCTCTCTCTCTCTCTCTCTCTCTCTCTCTCACACACACGAGTCCATTTTTTGAGCCCCTCTTACAAAGAAGAGACTGACCGCACTGTTGTTCATCCATTCAGATGTGTCCTGAAAACCAGACCAGTTCACTTCCTCTCTCATTCTCAAGCCCACTGCATTTGTAGTAGCCTTGTCCCATATTTATATTCATGTAAGTCCAAGCCTGGATGAGTTACTGCCTCCCACAGTGATTATCATGATCTGACCTTACCTGGTTTTGTTCAGCAAAACAAGTCTGCTCTGTCCTCTGTCTTTAGTACCTACCTGTGAACAGTAACCCACATGCTTTAACCTGTCAGGTAGGGCTTTGATGGGCTTTGACAGATATGGCTTGTGACCTCCTTTTCACTGGCCATTACAGAAGTCCTGAGTGTCTTTTCATTAAATTAATATTTATTCCCTAAACATGCCTTGACATTTTTCATCATTCTGCCTTTATCCACATAGCTCCTCCGTTTGGAATAAATACCCTTTGCCTTCACCTCAGCTTACGAAATGTCTGTTTCTCATGCCCCTACAAGTATGACCTTTTGCTTGAAACCCTTCCTGAATTTCCTAGATGAGAATTCATCATCCACTTTTATCTTCACATTGCACTTTATCAATTATTATTAGTAACTTGCCTCAGATTTCTTTTGTAGGCAGTTGTCTTTACTTCTTGACCGGAAACCTCTTGACGATATGAAAGGAATGTGTATTTTAGTGTCTATTGTGCTTAGGAATGTAGTGGTCCTGTTCAGAAAGATTGTAAGTGAAAAATTTATGATGAAATGTCAGGATAGGTAGAAAGATAGAGATATATAAATTATTATGTTTTAATAAGTTGGAAAATCTTCTATGGGAAATAGTATACCACCATGATTCTGGGAAAAAAAATAAAATTTTAGTCTACTTTTTTTTTTTGAGTTAGAGTCTCACTCTGTCACCCAGGCTGGCATGTAGTGGCATGCTTATGGCCACAGCAACCTTGACCTGCTGGGCTTAGGCGATCCTTCCACCTCAACCTTTCAAGTAGCTGGAACTACAGGCATGTGCCACTATGCCTAGCTAATTTTTGATTTATTATAGAGATGAGGTCTTGCCAAGTTGTCCAGGCTGGTCTCAAACCCCTGGGCTCAGGCAATCCTCTCACCTCAGCTTCCAGAAGTGCTGGGAGCCATCAAGTCCAGCTGCATATGTTTTCATAACGATATTTTTCTGTCATTAATTCTAAAAACCCACTCAGTAGGGTTGGTTTGACTCTCTCATTGTTCTGACGACAAAATCGGGAGTGAGACAGGGTTCATGGCTGGCTTAAATCTATGCAGAGGCAGAATGAAGACTTACGACTATACAGATTTGGATGGAAGCTGGAAGATAATGCCATAGAAAAGAAGCAATAGGTAATACAGGAAACTTGAACATCTACAAACTTAATCTCCAGTTCTAGCTCTCCCATTTAAGCATTCAGTGGCCTTATGTAAGTCATTGGATTTTTCCCAGTGTTTATTTCCTGTTTTTAGATCTTACAGATGGAATTTCTAAAGACACCTACACTTAAAAAGTGATTATTTGAGCAAGTCCATAACTTGGTGAAGCTATATCCAGAGTGGAAGCCCCATTCAGCTAGAATAAAAGGCCTCCAATGTCTCCGATCTGTTAGAGATTCAGTCCACTTCATTAGTCTTTGGTGCTGAGCTTTACCCATCAAGATAGTATTCTACTGTGTTAGTGGTCAGCATATAAACTATTTGAGCCAATGTTTCTTCATGCAAGCTTTGAAGAACAGTCATTGCTGTGGTCACAGGAGAGAGCCTAATGTACTGGCTAAGAACATGAACTATAGGGCCAGATTGTTCGTGTTTCTACCTCAGCTCTACCCAAACTAGCAGTGACTCACTCTCCCTCTCTGAAAAATGGTAGTAACAATAGTATCTTCATCATAGGACTGTGTGAGCATTCATGACATCTTGAATGCAAATCTCTGAGAACAGTGCTTCTCACAAATGGTAACTGTTTTTATTCTCATGCCAACCACTCAGGCCTACTGGGAAGATCAAATAAGAACAGTTTGTAAATTTAAAAGTACTAATGGAAAGTAAAGACTTCATAGAACTAATATAATTTTTTAAATTTAAAACTGGGGAAAAATGTGCCCTCTTGTTCAAAAATCTTTCTAGGGTCATATGCTAAGAATCCCAAAGAACTATTCATGCCATTTATAGGACATAATTTTCTTCTCTTTAAGACATTTTCAAATTTAATTTTATAGTAGATTTGCTCTAAAATACCTTTGCAGACTTATGTTTGTCAGCACATCATTTTAACTATCCCAACCTCCCAAAGTTAGAAAAAAATAATTAGAGGCAAACAAATAACATAAAGATACAGGTTTCAAAAGTCATTTTTAATCTGTAAAGATTTTTTGCTAGATGTATATATATGCTTTCCATAGATGTCTTAAACATATATAAAATATACATTCAAATAATAATTAAGCCAGCAACTCAGAAGTTGGTAAGGGAAATTACACTTTTATTTTGGAAGTACACATGTACTAAATAAAATGTATGAATGACACATGCTATTTCTATCATTCTTTGCAAAGTAATGAATAAAGTGGAATAATATACTTTAAAAATACCATACCAATATATATGCTAGATAAATATGTACAGAAAACAACTTAGGAAATAATACAATGCAATTTCCTATCTGGTTTATTGTCATCGCTAGTACAGCCTTCTATTCTCTGGTAATATGTATAAAAAGAGATATGTCCTAGGATCTGTGTAGAGACCAGAGGTTGGTCAATATAGTACATAAAAAATATTGATTTTGATCCAACACTCATGCCTATTGACAAGTTTCCACTTGCAAGTAACTATACACAAAGAGCTAATTGTGCCACTGAAGTGTTAAAATACGTATAGAAATACATACATATATACATACTTATGAATGACTTTCTGAGACTGAAATGGTTTCCTTTTGAGGGATTATGAATAAAAATGACCATAGAATTCCTTAAGAAGTGTAGATATCCCATTCAGGCCCCAGGAACAGAATTTTTTAATTATATTGACCATTGGAAAAGAGGCAACAAAAGGGAGTTGGGAGCAAAGAGATGAGGAAGAAGGTGGCCATTTCAGGAGTAAACTGCAGAGACAAAGAGATGAAGACAAAGCTCATGGCTGAGGTCCTTGAGAAGTGACTGGACATGATGTGTTTGAAGGCAAACAAAGGATGAAGAGATGAGAAAAGTCGAGTGAAGCTGCTCGAGTGGTTTTGATCTGGCTTAGCTCTACTTGTCCTCAAATCTGTCCACAATCGCATTCCCAAGGAAGTAATTCTACAAGCATTTACCACAGATGACTAGTTTCGTGTGATGTATTTAAAAACAAAACAAATAGCAAATTTCAAATGCACTTGAAAACATTGCCATAATTCAGGTTAAATATATCTAATTCTCAACAAATATGGGTAAAAGTAAGGACAAAATTATGAACTTCACAGCAACTTGAATGAATTGAGTTTCATACTCCATGATCTATCACAGAAACAGAGTTGAGTACCACATGTTCTCACTCATAAGTGAACCCTGAAGGTCTAGCATAATATTACCAGAAAGTGATTGCCAGTAGTGGGGCACTGCCAGGGGAGGGAGGGAACGGGGGGCACATAGTATCAATAATGGTTCCTGATCCTAATCCAGGAGAAGTGACATCCAATGAGGGGCCCAAACTTTACCTGTGCATAAGCCACTTATATACCCAATCCTCAGTTGTACCTCACATCTTTAAAATAATAATAATAATAATAATAATAATAATGCTGAGAGAAAGGGAGAGAGGATCCAAGGGAGGCAAGCAGAAAGGCATTTGGAGTTGGAAAGAAAGTAGGTAGAAGCCAATATGAAGCATAACTGGAATGCAGGTATACTGAGAGCTTCTAATAGAGCAGGGGCAATTCTGCTTGAAAAAACTGAGGATGGCAGATAAAGTGAAACTTTCAGAATCCAAAGGTTGTTTCAGATTGGTCCTATTATGGATACAGACACACTCTAGACCACAGAACGAGGCACCTTAGATAATTACTGTTAGGAAAGATCTTGGAGGTTTTCTAGTATGAACTTTTTTTGATAGCTCCGTATAACCTTGTACACTCACTTTTTAATGTTGTTTTTAGTCGATGAGATTCTCTTAATACATTGTGCAGCTCCTTCTGGTTTGATCTCTAGGAAGTTCAGAGACTAACTTAATTTAATACTCAGTTGCAGTAATTGTTACCTATCAGGTTTCAGGTCTATCTATATCTTCCCTTCTTCTCAATACAGCCTGAACAGTTGCAGTGGCTCCAGGGCTATCCTAGGTTCTGTGAGAGCTATGCATAATGCCTCAAAGAGTTTTGTCCAGAAATGGGAGATACAATTTTTCCTTATTAATTTATTCATTAACTTCTGAAATGATCGAATATCTATCATGTGCCAGAACCTTTACCAAGAACATTGAGAGGTAAAGTTAAAAAAATAAAAGAAAATTTTGTACTCATTATTTTAATAATGTGTTTAAAATGTTTCTATTGATAAAATTATATAAATGTGAGAATTGGCCAAACTTGGTGGCTCAGCCTGTAATCCCAGCACTTTAGGAGGCTGAGGCGAGTGGATTGCCTGAGCCTGCGAGTTCCAGACCAGCCCGGACAACTTGGCGAAACCCCATCGCTACAGTAAATCAAAAATTAGCTGGGCGTGGTAGCGCGTGCCTGTAGTTCCCGCTATTTGGAAGCTGAGGTGGAAGGATCTCCAGAACCCAGCGGTTCGACGCTGGGGTGGCCATCAGCATGCCACTGCACTCCCGCCTGGGTGACAGAGTGAGACTTCAACTCAAAAAAATAAATCAATAAACTTGAGAATTATTTCAAAAATTGATTATGATGAGTGCTCAAACAGTTATAAAATTTTACTGCAAGCTGTTAAAAATGTTTACAATAAATACAGAATAATGATATTCTATTGTTAAAAGACATAAATCTAAGTGTGTAAAATCTATGTGGGTGTAAATTAAACCTTTAGAAATAGTGAGACTTGCCCATTGTCATGTATCTGGCTAGTCTTCTTGCTAGATCTCTTCACATTGGATTTGGGACAATTATCCAAGGACATTCTTACTACTGCAAGGTTAACTCCAACTTCTTTCATTCAACACATGATAAAGAGTCCCTATCAAACGCCAAGTCTCTACCAATGCCTGGGCTTGGCAAAAGGACATGGAGGTTGTTTCTGAGTTTCTCATTGAGGAACTCTGGTTGAGAACCCTCTGCCAATCACTACTGTAAACATATTATCTAAGTACTCAGCATAGAAAATTCATGTTCCAATTTTCTGATTGAGTAACCACTGTGACCAGTCTCTGGGCAGAGCTATCAGGAAATAACTGCAGTTTAGCTTCCCATTTCTTTATTAAGCTTTATGCCTACACAACAGTGGTATTTTACAAGGAAGTAAAAGATAAATCAACAACACTTAATATAAACACATCTTTTTCAGAAAGGAGTAAATTACATGAGGTGGGAGATATGGCAAATGTTTTACAGAAACCCGTAGATTAGGGTGTAGATTTGACACTCTGATACTTTTTGGTCTTTGTTGTTGGCCAAAATAGTCTTTCAACAGCATTTACATGGTGCCCACAATGCAGATGCTTGTGTGGAAATAGAAGAGAGTCAGAGATATTTTCAGATACAACTCCAGAGGGCACCCTTCACAAAGACCGTTCACAAAGAATGGTTTTTATTCATAACAACTTCTAGAATTGTGCAGAGCACAAACTTTACAACTGTGTAAAATGATACTGAAAAGCAATTCGCACTTTCATGTTTGTATATATTAACTGGTAGAATTTAATAAGATAAAAATACAAAGCCATGTGCAAAAAAAATGTTAATAAGATAAAGTAGTAAATTATAAAGCTGAGGTTACGAGGCAGGGGCAATGGACTTAGATTTGCCAGGTTCAGATTCAAATCCAGTCTATAGAACAATGTTAGAGATCCATGATGAAGGCTGATGGAAAGACAGAGCTAACTAGAAGGTGAGACTGGGATTAGAAACAAGTATTTAAGATTTTTCAATATAAAGTTGATGGCTAGAAAGATGAATTAGGGTCATTTTTCTCATGTAAATAGAATTAGAATAGATGCAAGAAGAGTATAGGATTAGACCTTGAAAAACCTCCAGTTAAGGGGGAAAAAATGGAGGAAAAGTATCTAGAGGAAAGGCTAGAAGCTTATGCATTCATCCCTGGGAAAACCCTGTTCAGTGTCACTGGGTGAATTGCAGTGGCATATCATAGACCACAAGGACTCTGTGGATTTGAGAATCTTTGTTTGGCAAAGTCTGGTTTGCCATATAAAGGCACAAATTGTCATATTTCAAAGATTCCAACCTTCTCTTTCTCAAGATATGCCTCCAGTGCATTCATCCATTTCATCAAAGATACTTCCTGGTGGTGATGAAGTCTTAAATCCCACAAAGTCTAAAGAATTCTTTAAAAAAAATACATGAATTATTTAGACAGTAGAGTTTAAATTACCCACTGTTTCATATTCGAGTGGAGCTCAGACTCAACAAACATTTTATAGAACTCAATAGAATGACAGAAATTAACAAACATTTATTCCATTCAGTAGGTATTTAATCCAGCTTTGACAGTGTGACAGTGTTAGAGACTGTGATAAAATGATGAAAAAGCCAGGCAGTGACTCAAGCCCATAATCCCAGCACTTTGGGAGGCCAAGGTAAGAGAATTGCCTGAGCACGGGGTTCGAGATCAGCCTGGGCAACTTAATGAGTCCTTGTCTCTACAATATATCAAAAAATTAGCTGGGTGTGGTAGTGCGCACCTGTAGTTCTGGTACTTGGAAGGCTGACGCAGAAGGATCGCCTGAGCCCAGCAGGTCGATACTAGGGTA
The DNA here is from genome assembly GCA_963574415.1 of Tarsius wallacei. Taxonomy (NCBI): domain Eukaryota; kingdom Metazoa; phylum Chordata; class Mammalia; order Primates; family Tarsiidae; genus Tarsius; species Tarsius wallacei. The sequence goes on along the minus strand of CAUYQG010158927.1, from coordinate 19,548 downwards.
TCTGTGAGCATGCCACTGCACTCCAGCCTGTGTGACAGAGTGGGACTCTGACTCAAAGAAACAAACAGAAAAAAGATGAACAAAGCTGATACAATTCTTACTCAGCAAATTTATGGTCTAACAGAAGAAACACATACACAGACAGAAATAAAAATAAAGACAATAAAGAAGCGTACATATAAAACTGTTAAATGATAAATACTGTAAACAAGTAGATAAAACATAAAATAATAGAAGACAATGATTTAGATAGGGCAGTGATCAAAAGTCATTCTGAGGAACTAGGATAATATTTTAGCAAGGATCTAAAGACTCTAAAAGGTGGAAAAGTGCAGGCTTATAAGAAGGCAGGGGAAGGAATATTTCAAACAAAGAGAATGGCATATGCAAAGGCTCAGAGGATAGAAAAAGCTAGAAAATTTAAGGAACTGGTTGGGAGAAGGAAATAATAGAAAGAATTAAAGTGGAGAGTTAGGGGACAGATTACTGCCTTGTGTGGAGAATTATTAAGGTGAACAATAACAGATGGGAAATCACTATGAAATGACTTAGCTGATGGGCTAAGTTAGTGGCAATCAGTAAGAGCGAGAGAGCGAGAGAGCGAGAGAGAGAGAGAGAGAGAGAGAGAGAATCAATGATACATATGGAAACATAATTTATAGAACTTGTTTATAGATTGGTATGTAGAGCCAAAGACAGGGGAAAAAATTTAGGAATGATCACAGGTTTTTTATTTGAGAAGTAGGGTAGATGACAGAGCCATTTCCTGAGAGGAAGACAATGAATTAGTGCCAAATTTGTAGAGAAAAAAAATTTATTTTATTTTAAATGTGCTAAGCTTGAGATTTCTGTGAACAATGTACTCAAAGATAAGAATCACAAAATTTGAAAATGTAAAGTAATCTTTTTTGTAGCAAGAAAATTGGTAAGACTCTCAACAAAGTGAACAAAAATATGGTCAGGTCACTTACTAGCTTAAGCTTTTCAATTGCCCTTCTTTTCCTCCTGATAATGATCTTGATACAACTGGGTGAGTGTTTGAGGCTCTCTGAGGTATGTCCCCAACCACTATCTGTACTTATTCCACATTCCAACACTATAGACAGTCCCTCATTTTATAAAATCTCCATTTCTGAAACAGGATACTTTCCCCCTCCCCCCTCTTCTCAGGTACATGCTATCTGAATAAAGTAGTGTTATAAAAAAGGAATTAAAAAAGAAAGGAAGTTTTGCTTTGGTCTCATCCATGAGCCATTGATTTATGGACCAAGGCTGTTGAATTAAGGATGAATCTGAAAAGTAAAAAAATATATATTACTTGCTAGGTCCCTGCTTTTTTGTTGTTTATATGTGTTTGTTTTTCTTTTGCTCTTCTGCAGTTAGCTGACAAGCCCACTTCATTAACTAGCTAGGAAAGGTGAGGAAATGGCTACCAGATATGCCAGTTGCTGGATGGGAATGGATTAACTGCTCAAAATGCAAAATCCTTAGACCTTCTCAAAGAGACAGAAGTATGGTTATTGATAGCAGTAGAAATATACAGACTGTGCATTACCAGAACAATGACTTCCAAAACACATTGGCTGAATTTGCTCCAAAATGCAGGGCAGGTCTTTGGTAATATAAGGGGAAGCAATAACAAGGGAGGCACGCTCTTCTTTCTCAGAGAACTTGCAGTACAAGAGAGAGACTCATATGCAGCATGCTAGAATGCAAAGTTGGAAGCTATCAGTCTCAGGAAGCAAGAACATACAATAAATTTCTATCAGAAATAAGACGGTGGAGAGAGAACCTTTAGCTGAGAATATGAGAGATTTTCATGGAAGAGGATCTGTTAGAATTGGGTCTTAAAGGACAGCTATGATTTAGACAACACGGAAAGGAAAAATATATTTCAGGAGGAAAGCAGAGGGGAACAGAGGCTTAAAGAGCAAAGATTTGCCAAACTAGAAGTACTTCAGTACACATGGAAAGTAAAATCTGAAGTGGGTGGTAAGGATGGATAAAATAGGTTGAGTCCAGATAATGGAAAAACTCGTTGACTGCTTTTGCTTCTGGAATTTCTTTCCTGTTCCATTGGTCTATATATCGATTATTGTACCAATATCGGGCTGTTTTAGTTACGTAGCCTTGTAATACATTTTAAAGTCTGGAAGTGTGATGCTTCCTTCTTTGTTCCTTTTGCTGAGAATTGTTTTTTTCTATTCATGCTCTTTTTTCCTTCTATGTGAATTTATTTATTGTCATTTCCATATCCAAGAAAAATGATGTTGGTAATTTGATGGCTATTGCATTGAATCTGTAGATTGCCTTGGATAGTATGTACATCTTGACAATATTGATTCTTCAAATCCATTATCAAGGAATTTTTTTTCCATTTGTTTGTGTCATCTTTGAATTTTTGAGCAGTGTTTTGTAGTTCTCATTGTAAAGATCTTTCATTTTTCTGAAGAGGTGACTGCCAAGATATTTCATTATTTTTGTGGCTATTGTGAATAGGATTGTGCATTTTATTTGGTTCTCTGCCTGCTAGTTGCTGGTGTATAGAAATGCAACTGTCTTTTGCACATTGATTTTGTACCCGAAACGTTACCAAACTTGTTTATCAGTGTGAGGAGGCTTTTGATGAACTCCCTTGAGTTTTCAAGGTACATTGTTTGCAAGAGGGATAACTTAACTTCTTTTTTTTCCTATTTGGATACCCCTGATTTCCTTCTCTTGACTTATTGCTCTTGCAAGGACTCTGAGCACTATGTTGGACAGGAAGGATGAGAGTAGCCATGTTTGTCTTGTTCCCTTTCTCAGGGGGAAATGCTTCCAACATGGACGTCTCAGCAAATTGGCTAGAGTTGGAGACCAACACCCTTAGTGATCTATAACAGAAACAAAGAACTGAATACCACATGTACTCACTCATAAATGAGGCCTGAACATTAATCAAGTTAGCATATGGGAGGGATTGGCAGTCACTGGGCACTTCCAGGGAAGGGAGGGGACACATAACAACACAAAGGCTACCTAGTCTCAAACCAGGGGAAGTGAGGGCCATCTGGAGGCCCAAACTTTACCTGCATGCAACCGACAGGTGTAGCTAATCCTTACTTTTACTCCACATCGTTATGATAAAATAAAGTAAAATTAAAAAAAAAAACTTGTTGGTTGCTTCTTCAATATCTAATCCACTAACCTCCACATTTCTGAGCCTTAAAGATTTGATGGGATTAGCCCTACTCCCAGCTCTACAGAAGCAGGTTTTGATTATATTGAACCTATCCTTGTATTCCATTTCTATATTCAGAATGATTAGTTCAGGGATGTTAGCTGATGGGAGTAAAGAAGATACTCTTTTATGGGCTTTGGGCAACAAAACCTCTTCATCTTCAATGCAAACTATAAGATAATACCCCCTTTTTCCGCATAGCATGTGGACAACAACACCTGGACGTTCTGGGACCAGAGCTAAAGTAAATTTTTAAATCATGAAGTTGGCATTGTGCAAGTAAGGTTGACAATTAAAAGGCAGAAAAAATGAGTCTTCACAATGTTTTTCTTTTGAGCCAGCCAATTAAACTTCATTGAAGAGCAGTGCTATTTCTGAACATCTAAGTTACATGAGCCAATAAGTCCCCTTTATTGTTTTAAGCCAGTTTGACTTGGATTTGTTATTACTTGCCATTCAGTGTCTTGATGCAGGATTCTTGAAAGACATATTAAGGCTTTGATGGCACTAAGGGATGTATTGATATTTGTGGCTCCCAAAGTGCCATAATCTGGAAAGTAATCCTTATGGTAGTGGGCAAACAGACCACTATCAAGTCAGAGTAGTCCAAAACAGAGGCTGTGAAAGTCAGCCAATCTTTTAAGTTGAGATTAGTCTTATTTTGTTCTCATTCCTGGCCTAGTCATTTGACTTCTGTCTCTGTATCCCAGAAGAGGAAAGGAAGTAATTCTACTTAAGTCTTTCCTTGAGAAGATCTACTTCCCTTGGGCTTGGAGCCTGACACTGTTTTTCTCTCTCCCACTGACTCCGTAGATGCATTTGTTTCTCTTTAGTTATTTAATGTAAACCAGATAAGCCACAAACTTATAATAACTTGAGTCAATTTCAATTCTAAGGCAAGCTGAATCTTTGGGGCCAATGTTTCAAGTACAAGATACTGTGATTTCAATGACAGTGAAACTGTTTGGGGAATTGCTTTTCCAAATTTACTTGCTGGTGTTTAGATTATAGCATGCAGTCCAGGAGTATATTATGAATGATCCCCTTGAACCTTGTCAGAAAGTCCTCATAAATCTCATTCAAGATAATATATTTTATATATATATACATATATATATATATGAAATTCAAGAACTTAGACAAGTAGAATTAATTCCAAACTGTCAGTTTATAGCAACAACTTTCGTTTTCAATTTGGAAAGTTGAAATTTGGGGTGAGAAGGCTCTAATGGAAATAGTATGTTTTTTGAGAAACCAGAGGGTCTGCCTGACTTCTGGAATAGTTTATATGGGATAATACCTTATTTTGGAATTTTTAAAAAGCTTGAGTTATAGGCCCAGGTATTTGTGGAATTCCACTATATCACACTATTACATCTTAGTCTTTTCATCTATGAAATGGGTTTAATTGTTCCATTTTAAGTAGAGCATAAATGGTAATATTTGGCCATTGCCTAGCCAAGCTATGGCCAGGCCATGTTCCCTGGCTTTGACCCCCTCTCCTACCTTGTGGAGGTGAATATCCTTTCTCTCTCTCTCTCAAATTTACTTTCTAAATAAACTAAATTTTCTAACATAAAAAAAGATAATAATTTTTTCCCCTAGTAGCACTGAGAGCTGGTTACTAGAATACCATTTTATTTTATTTTATTTTTTAAGATAAGAAAAGTAAGTCTTACTCTCTTACTTCTTTTTGTGATGCAATAACAAAAAACCTGAAAGTAGGTAATTTATAAAGAACAGAAATTTATTTTCTCACAGTTTTAGAGGTTGAAAAGTCTAAGATCAAGACCAGCATCCGTTGAGGGCCTTCTTGCTACAATCTCCCATGGCGGTAGGCTGAAGGCCAAGAGAGGGATGAACTCTAAGTCCTTATATGACAGAAGAACGTAAGACAACCCACTCCCGAAAGTTGTTTTTATGGCTATATTAATCCATTTCTAAACACCTAAACGCCTCCCATTGGGCCACACCTCCCAACACTGCTTCATTGGAGATTAATTTCAACATGAGTTTTGGAAGGGACAAAAATAGTCAAATTATGGCACTTAGAGAATATATGTCACTTTCTCAAAGTCACTCAACTAATTAATAAAAGCACTTAGATGTAATACTTAACTTCAATGTTCTTTTATTTTTGAGTTCATAGTACAATGTGATAGTATATTATATCTACTCTTTCCATTTCAATATATTCCTTGTCATATTTTCTTCAGATTACATTTTCTCCCTTCTCCTTCTGAACTAAATTTAAGGAATCTATAAGAGGTCAAATAAACAAATTACAGATCACTAGTTATATTTTAAATCCATGTTACTTTTAAGGAAGCTGTTTAAAGAGCTTCATGTAAACTCATGCTATGTTAACTCAATTGTATATCAATTTTAATAATATAATCTATAATTTTATTTTGAAGTTTACCTTGATTTATATGTTTCTTACTACATTAATGATCATATCATTGTCCTAATGTCATTAACACACTGTCTTGTTCTCCTAATGCAGAATATGCTTACTGATTTCAAACTCAAATTTTATATAAGTTTAGAAGTTCTGAGTTCTCATTCTTTATTATTGGTAAGTTTCACAGTCTTATGTAAAACTACTCTGTTGTATTTTGTCATCAAGTTTGGTAGATTCTTTTAAAATTCTTCTCTAAGACAGAAAATGCAGAACAGTAGTATTTCCGATTTTTGTCTCAATAGCTGTCACATTAACCAACTTTCACAGCCTAATCCCATATAAGATGTTCAACAAGCAAGGTATTAAGCATAAAGGTATCATAATTTTACTACACTAGCTCAATAAAAATCACTAAAAACACAAAATATACATTTTCCAGGTTAAAATGAGAACAAAATATAGAAAGTAGCCTCAGGATCATCAGAATTAGGAGAAACTATATTATGAAACTCCTTTGTATTAGAAGTTTACATTGGCTCACATGAATAACTTGCTTTGCAGCTTACAAGAATCTTTCCAATCTCTTACTTCTTTTAATATATATAGCCCCCCTGTAAGGCAGATATTATTTTTTAAATATTTCAAAAGTGAGAATAAGGAACATGATCGAATTTCTCAAGGGTCTATAGTTAGCAAGTCATGAGGCTGGAATATGAATAGAATTCTAACTCTGGAATACAAGCATAATTTATTACACTAACAAATATGAATTTTATCAGTAGAGAAAGGGTTAAAGTCCCATGTACTTTCATTCTGTCTTCTCTAGTCCTGGAAACTTCTGGGCCTCCAAAGAATGGTTTTGGTTTTTCTTTGTTTTTGTCCCTTTTTTTGTTTCTACAGTTTTCTTGGACACATTCATGGGAAATGACTCCAATTAAAACTTTGTGAGGCCAAGGTTGGTTAATGTATCACTGGCCACAGAATCCTAAGGATGTGGCTGAACTTCAGTTCCTCAATTATTTGTCACCAATTCCCTACATCCGGCATCCCTTAGGACCTTCTTTTCCAGGGCTCGGGTTTTTTTCTTTGGTCATGTGCTCCATACTTAGAGAGTGGACACCCAGTCCGTGTCTATAGCTGTGGCATCTCCTGCATGCTGTTCTTACAAGAACACTTTAGAAATGCAAAGCCCTTTTGCTTTCTTCAAAGATTCCACTTTTCTCCTCTCTCTTCCTTCCCTAGTGGCAGGGCTTCTCAACTTTCTCTGCCTGGAGTTAACATATTATGTCTAGAGTGGACCTAACACCAAAGAAAGTTTTGCCCTAGCACGATCACTTTAGTTGGTCTTGTGCTTTAAACTTTGGGTTCTCCAGGACTCTGAGTTTTAACTATCTGGCATACAGTGCCAGTTAAACTCTTTGACTCACATCGATTACAGGAAAAATACAATTACTACTTTGTGATTCGCCATGCATTGTGATAAAATTTGTTTAGAAAGAAGTTTCATATCTGGCTCCATTTTCAAGTTGCCCAATTATATATCTATTCATTTAGAGAGAAACTGGATTGAATTCAGGTCTGTTCGATGCCATAGCCAGGACTCTTTCTACCACCTTATGCTGACATGTAAGCTGGGTTTGAAAATATGGTGATTCATAGACTTCTAGTTGATTCCCCATTTTTAGCCAAGACAGAAATTTTAGAGCAATAGTTAGAATTTCTAATTTTGGTCCCAATCTCTGTCAACTGGACCAATTTTCACAGCCCCAATCACAGTAATGTTGTTACACTTTTCAGTTGAGCACATACCACCCACGTACATGACTGTGTTTGCCATCCTTTTTCTTCTTCTGAAATTTTGTGTCCTCATGCCACAATATTCTGAAGTAGTGTGTTGGGGGTGCTTATCCTTAAAAGGGAAGCTATGTAATTTTCTTCTTCTCTTTTTTCTTCCTGCTGCCTGGAACAAAGTTTTAACGAATGTCACTGTGCAGCCATTTCAGTGGATGAGGTTGAGGTGCACACCTTATGGATGATGGAGTAGAGAGGTGCAAAGATTCTGTGCAGCTGATATAAATAGAGCAACCATACTAAATTCATAACTCCTCCTCCCAGTATGCTTCACAATGAAGAAGGACTGATCTTAATTCTTATTTTAGTGTGTTGCTGTTTATTTCCCTCATATATAACTGAAACCAATCCCAACTAATATAGTTAAATAGATTTTTAAAGGAATGAACAGAGATAGTTAGGTATTGATAAAGTGAAAAAAATTGCCATGAAGAAAGGCAATCTAATCTGGCTAATGTATATTATTTGTGACCAAGAAAAAAATATTTCAGAAATATAGATTCGTCCCACATTACCTGATATCTCTGAATCCAAACAACTTAATTTTAATATTCTCCTAGCCTATCCAGTCCTACGTGAAAGGACAAGGTCTGTGATCAGACTTGTTGAATTCCTATTTGCTACCTGATTGATATGAGATGGATCCATTTATCTTTCAAAGTCTTAGTTTTACATCCATAGAATAGAGTGTGAGGTATCAACCAATTATAGTATGCTAAGTATTTTTTATAGTACCTGGAAAGAAAGCACCCAAGTGGTAGGAATTACTATGGATTCAGACATTCCCTACAATACCAGAGGAATGTTCTTTCTGGCTCACATTAAAGGAGCTGACTTTATTGTGTTGAGAAAATCTGTCCTCCATACTCTCACTCTGCTCTCTTCCCTATTTAGACATATAGACATATAAGTTTCAATGGTTTCACAAAGATTCCATTAGAATTAAATGGAGTGAACGTGACCCAAGATAATTGAGGCTTTGTCAGTGGAAATATCTAAGTGGAAAGGTTCCTGTCCATAGAGTTGTTGTTTGAGAGACCTTGTCAGTAAGAGCTTTTGTCGTAGGGGTTTGTAAATATTTATATGTTCAAACTACTATGAGAGAAACAACAGCCCTTCCACATGAATGGATTACGTTAAATGTACCCGAAGTCTGTAATTCAAGCTGTCAAATGTGAGGAAATACCAGACTTAAGGCTGCCATTCCAATCTGCTCAGAATAAATAAGGACTTTGGGCAGAGCTCTTTAACACAATGGCTCACAGACATATGGAAGATGTTACTAGAGAAGATGACTGAAGAGAAGGAAAAACACATTACATGAATTTAAGAAATACGTAGTTTTTCTTCCAGAGAGAGAAAGGATTGGGGCTTGAGGGAGAAGATTGCTGGCCTAGAAAAAGGGGAGTGGATTAACATTAAACCAAGAATGAGGGGTGGCACGTGGAGGCTTTTCCTGTTCCTAAGACACTTGTCTGTTTTTCATTTATTATTTTGTGGGCCTAGTGATACGACACCAACGTACAAACTGAAGTGTGTCTGGAATGGTTGTGTGAAGGATAGGGGTTTTATTTCCTATGGAGGCTCTGCATTAAGAGTGTGGTAAAGTTTTTGAGCCTATAGAACACAGGTGGAAGTTGTGCTTATTGAATTGAAAAACAAAATTTCAGGAAGAGATTGACAAATGGGCCATATAAATTTGATTCAATTCTACAAACGTGTACGGGACACCTACTTTATGCCAGGTATAGGCAATGAAGTTTGAGAAGCAATCTGATTTAGTGGAAAGAATGCTAACTTCTATTCCTTGTTCTAAGACTCACAAGCTTTGCAGAGTAAACCAAATCACTTCCCTTCTGTGAGAGTCAGTTAAAACTGTCAGATTTTTATTTTTAATAAATAAATACTAAAGTTTGATGTTTTGACTGAGGTATGGGCTTGCTAATGCTCTCTGTTTCACCCTGCACTCTATATTGGGGAGAACTCCAGGTAATGTAATGTGTTCACTCATTTTCAGTGTCCCTTAGATACCCATACTTTTGGCAGGATATATCACCCAATTCTTTTTAACTTAGTTGTCGTAAAAATGACTCATTTGTCCAGGGATATGTAAATAGAAGTGACATATGTCTGAAAAGAAGCTTTGATAGCCTATAAGAGGTTCACTGTGTCTTTTCTTCCCCTCTGCTTGATGATCAACAATGGTCCAGAGAGAAGCTAGCCCATCAGCCTATGTCAAGTTGTTAAATGATGTTAAGTTGTATTCTTACTGACCTTTCTGGACATACAGCATAAGTGAGAAACTTATACTTATTATTTTAAGTAACTGGGGTTTGGGGAGTCTTTTGTTGTTGCAGCAAAAGACACCCATACCCACTATGGTTGTACTCATATGGTAGACGAAAACTGTAATCTACAAAGTATACATTCTTATCTTATAATGGGCTAAGTCAAACAGTATGCTACATTACACTGGTGTTTGACAGCGATGTGTGGAGGAAATGTAGCCAAATGAAAGTGAAAAGACCATGATTGGTGTCATTCATAGGGAGGAAAATGTCACAAAAGGATTCTGTTTAAAATGTTGAGTATGGCATTCAGTTTTAGGGTTTCTCTTGTAATCCTTCAGAGAATATCAGTGATCACATAGCTCTGTCCTTTTAGACCATGTTTAGACACAGACCACTGGGCAAGATGCATCATTTAACTGGTCACTTGTGGTCCTTCTAGTAAATCTATGGAAGATTTACGGGAAAACTGCATTGTTTATGAGGTATTTACAGACAAGCTGAAGAAGCAGAGATTTGATCACAGTTTTGCACCCTGAGACAGCAGACCGCTGTACAAAGTGCCAGGAGGACAGCCTGAGGAATTCGACAGACCTGAGCTCAAATCCCGGTTCTACTACCTTCTAGCAGTTTGATTTGGAACAAGTTACATAAAGCCACTGAGTCACAGTTGTCTCACCTATAAAATGGGGTGTAATAATATGTATTTTAATGGATTGTTGTGAAGATCTCAGGACTTAATCAGTAAAATATACCAAACAGAGTAGGTAGTCCATAAATGCTATTTTCCTTTCCTTTTCCTTTCCCACACACCACTTAAATGATGTGGAATGAAACTGTCTCTGAAAGACACCATTGAATGATATGTTTGTTACTGGTCAACTTACCCTTTCATTTCAGGAGTCCAAAAACAATCTTTCATGGTAAATCAAAGGGATTTTGCCATCAAAGAAAAGAAAGGGACCAGGCATTTTTGGTTTACTAGCCATTTAAAATAGCTTGAGACAGAAGACATTTTGCCTGGAGGAGAGATGTCTTGGATGGCTTTGTGTGTAGGGAAGGGGGAAGCAGTGGTCACTGTTTCCAAATAGCATCTCATCTACTGTGGTGGTTGGAGAGGTGGAAGTGGTGTGCTTTGTGGTCCAAACAAGAAAACTCTGACCAATAGATCAAAGTTACCGGAAGGCACTTCTCAGTTCAATTCACTGCAGCTAATAGCCTCACAGTGACTATTCAGTGGTAATGAGTACTCTGTCACTGGACATATATAAGCCAAGGTTAGGTGAACATTGGTCAGTTAAGCAGGGGATAGATAGATAGATATACTTTGTGGGCACTTTGACTAGATGCATCTCAATGCAGCAAGCATGTAATGTTTCAGCTGTAAGCTAAGAGAGAAACAGATTCAAAAAAGAAAGTGTTTTGCCTCTTTAAGTACACATAGCCAACTCTAAATTCTTTGATTCTAAGATAGATTTAGTGACTCGGTCTTCCCCATTTTATTTCAACCACCGGATAGATGTTATAAATTGTCACCCCTGTGCACTGTTTACTCTAATCCCTTTATGTAGAATTACACAGCTGGAATCTGCTTTCAAAAGAAAGTGGTCATGCAAACTTGACTTTTAACAGAGGTGCGTCCTCAGTGTCAACCATGATATTAAAGAAAAGAACGGCAATTTAATGAATTATGCCATGACATATCTAATTGAAAAGTGAAAGTGTTAAACCACCAAGGACTTAGAGTTTGCAAAATTGGGTTCTAGCTTTAACTTAGACCCTAACTAGCTCTATGATTTTAGTGATTTTTATCCCTTCTCTGAGCCTCAGTATTCCCATCTGTACTATAGGTATGGAACTTGGTAATTTTCAAGTTTACCTTCTGCACCAAATAGCTACACACATGGTAATAATGTAAAATATGTACTAAGTATGGACTAAGGAGAAACCTTTTGAGCAAATGGGAGTAAAGAAAGTAATGAGACAGAGACCCTGCCGTGGGAGAATTTATCATCTCATGGATAAAGTAGCTCAAAAATGAATGACTATAAGATCAGACATAAAGAGTTGTATATACTAGTTACTATGGGAATAAAATTCATTAACAAATGATTTTATCTTTAATGAGATAGTATTAAGTTTTCACATATCAGAATATGTGAGAATTAAGGCAATTCTATTGATAATATAACTTATTACATATGTTTTGACTAGAACAATTTCAAGTCATGTGCTATAAGCTAGATAAATGAAAATCAGCAAATAATAGTTAGAAATAATTATTGTATACCTACTATAGACAATGCACTCTGCTGTCACCCTTGTGGTCGATGGTCAATAGTACCACCTTCGTTTAAATTTTACAAACAAGAAAACAGGGGAACAGTATTTAAATCTCAAATGAAATGCAACTGAGATCCAATGGTAGTGGTCCACCGTTGGCTTGTTGGGAAGAATTCTGAAGACATATTTATAACGAGAAAGAATGACATGCTCAAATAACAATACCTACAACAAATATTATTCACCTCTTTCGGTGTGACAGGCATTGTTATACATGATTAGAATACAGTGATGAACAAAAGCAGGCATGGGCCCCTGCCCTTTTATTGCTGTCATTCTGGAGAAAGATACAAGGAACAACAAACATAATAAAGAAGAAGACCATACAGCTAGTTAGACATTAGAAAGAATTGTGGGGAAACAAGACAATGTGGACCAAGATGTAGGCTGTGCGGGATGTCAAAGGTGTGGTAAGTTTCAAGGCAGTAGACAATGTGTGCCTTAATGAGAAGGTGGCATCCCAGTAAAGACTTGAAGAAGGTTCAAGGGTTAGAAATCATGTGGACATGTAAAGTGGACATGGTAGTTTGGAAGAAGACAGCAAAATGGACAACAAAATCAATATTTAAATTGTGGATGTCTGTGGTTCTAAAACTTAAATAATATAATTCCAGCAAAGCAAATCAAAAAATGTGAATTCAAATCTTACTGCACTTATTTTAAATTTAAGGCTGATTTAAATTTTCAAACTATGAAAATTTGAAAAACAAAAACAAAATTGCTTTTCCTCTCTGGGCTCTAGTTTTCTCATATGCAAAATGGGCACTAAAATATCTAACTCACTGACTTCCAGGGATGATTGAATGGGATAATGATTGTACAGAACCAGACATGAAGCCTGACCCAGAGTTGAAGTTGTATAAGTGGTTCTTATTGCTCTCTCTGGAGATTTTCTGGTATTAGAAGGGAGAGAAACAGGGAATATTTTGCTTTTAATAATAAACTACATTGTACAAATGTTCCTGAAAGCTGCAAGTCACCATCCATGTGTTTAATTACATTGTCTCAGGCACATGTTCAAGTTTTTGCTTAAATATTGACATAGCTTTGAATCACTTATACTTAAGACTACCAAGAATATTTTTTTTTCTCTCCTCTATTGGACCAAAGACTAAAGTGCTATGAATTGGATCGTACTTTCTCCTTATCAGCTCTTCCTATAGATGTCTCCTTTGTGGATTTAAGAAATATATTAAACTGTAGAGCTTTCACAATTTTTATTTTATGGGAAGAAAAGGGGAATTATAAAAATTTATCTACAATTAAACTATATAATAAGAAAGAACTTTAAAGTAGGAAAGGTGGAGTGACCTGATTTGTAAGCTGGCGACAGTTCATACGCCCATATATAAATTCCAGTTATGAAAGATTTTTTTCAGATACATCTTTGGAATTAGGAACTTTGCCTAAAGACAGTTCAAATAAACCTCACTGAAGGGCATAAATAGTAGTGTTTATAAAATTTTGCTTTGACTCAGTTCTCAGTTACAGTACCTATTGTACATTTTTTAGATCTCTTGTATGCCAGGCACTAGGCAAGTTATTTTAATATCCCATCTCATTTAAGTCTTATAACAACTCTATGAGATGGACATTTTATCTTTTTTACATAAAAAGGAGATTTTTAACTATTATTTCTATATGAGAAAACTGAGACTTATTCTGGTGCCGGTTTAGCTCAAGGTCATAGAACTTCTAAGATCCAGTCAATAAGTCAAACTCTGAATCTCCTATTTCCTATATTTAGGAATATACCATGGTATTCTATAATTTTAATTAATAGATGTTGAAAGAGAAATTCAAAGTATAGTTTTGCAGTTTCATCACACACTACAGAAAACATTTTTTGAAGAGAATTTTCATAACATCACAAGTTGTTTTTTAAAAGAGAGAAAAAAGACTTTTAAATATAAAACTTATTTAATGCAAAAGCTAAATTTCAAGGCGACATTCTTTGTTTTGGCATAATATCTTAAGACGACATGCTATCAATGCCATACTGGCATTTTCCACATCTTTATTTACTATTGACACAGACAATTGAGACAAAAGAAACAAAGGCATATCTAAACAGTTCCCAAGGACAGAATGATAGAATGGAAAGAAAGTTGGCCCGGAAGGCAAGAGACATGTTCAGGTCATTGATTGGTAGGTAGCTTGAGTTGCCAATAGATTGAGCATGTTGCTTTTCCCTCTCAGACAGAAAGGAGGTAAAGTTTTCTTCACCAGCTTTCAGCCGCAACATTCAGCTTCTACACATCTTCTAAGAGTGAATGGATGTTTTCTGCTCCCCTGTGTTGGGAAGCTCCTTAAACTGGCTATTGGGTGTGGCTCCCCTGATTAGATTTCCTCCCATTATAAAATGAGAAATAAAGAGCTAAAGGAGTCCATAGACAACACTTAGTTCTATTTTTAGTGATCAGATAAGAGACACTTAGGATCACAAGAGGACAGCACTGGCTTCTCAAAGCCTTTAGAGCTGGATCCAGACTTAGGCCCCCACTTTCTAGTCCACTGACCTGAACTGCCTCCAACATGATTAAATCTGATGTCAGACCTCACAGAGAGATGATGTTTTGTTGTTTTGTTCTATTATGTTAGTCCAGAGCATACAAGTTTTTACTCCATAATGAAGAATGATCACTCTCCTTAAAGAATAATTGAAATGAAAAGGCAAAGTAATCATACTGCATCTGCAGATATTGGCATTTTAGAACACTGAGTGCATAATAAAATAATTCTTAAGGAAATTAGTTATTGTCCAAGTACACTGGCTGCTTTGACTTCCTCAAATGCACTCTCACCAATATAAATATTATATTGAAAATATCCAAGGTCTTTCTTTGGTCTGTATTAGAATATCTGAAGAAAAATGAGATTTTTTAGAGTAATGGCCAAAATCATGGAGGTAAGACTCTGTGTCCACAGTTCACCTAGTATTATGTTTACCTCCGGATTCCGGGTCTTCTGGGATACCAGCAAGGGCATTGCATGATAAAAAGATGTTAAGTAATATCATATCACATTGTGTCAAATCATGTTATATCAAACCATATCATATCATATATTTGTATAAAGAGAGAAGAAAACCAGTGGGGAATGAGAAGAACAGAATGTACTGATGGCTTACCATAGAGAAGGCTTTATGTACTGTGCCTATTTATTTCTCACAACATTCCTGTTACATAATAATTACCACTTATTATTTAAAAATAGGGAAGCAGAGGTTCAGTAACAATAAGCAGAGAGTTCCAGGTCAATAGTGTACAAATGGAAGATGAGAATTTAGAAATCTGGGATTTTGAGTTTAAAAGACTGTGCTTTCTTTTGGTTGGTCACATTACTTCCAATGAAGAAACAGGGAATGTTTATGTTGAAAGATGGAAAGATGGTAGAAGGAGACTTTTTTTTTTTTTTGCCTTCAAAAATCAAGACCATTTTAGAGGGCAGAGTCTATTTCCCCCCTTATTCTCAAAATGCTGGGCATGAAATACAGATGGGTATAATAGAAGACATACAGAAAAGAGCCTATCTTAATGATAAGAGATACATGAGATCAAATTGGCCTGCCTCAGAAATAACATGATTATTCATAAGTGTGATCAGAGAACTAAGCAATGACTTCAGAGGGATATAGGGAAGATAGAAGTTTTATATAGGACTTTGGACTGGGACATCTCCAAGAAGACATCAAACTCTATGTTTCTATAATTTATTATTTGATCTGTAATACTTTGGCTAAGGCACATTCAATTCCTGTAATTTTAGGTTGCTAAAGTTTTGTTCAAATGCGTATTTTTGAAAGAAAAAATCCTCAGCAGTGCTATATTATAGCTTTTGGCTGAAATTGCGTTCTTAAAATGTGCAACTGAAATATGGCTTTATGGAGACGCTCCAAGTTTTTCAGAATTATGTACTGTTTGAGAGGGGTCAACCACAGAACTGCACATCTCTGCAGTGTCTTCAAACATTCTGAATTGCTGAGATCTGCAAAACCAATTTGGAAACCTCCAGAATGGGAGGTCCTTTTGGTTTCCTGTCCTCAAGCTGCTATCCAGCAGAATAGGAACCAGAAACAATATGAACTCACTCAATGCCACCAACTTGGAGTCTTGCTAGCATTAGAAGGAGGCAGACCCAGGAGAACTGTCAAGTAGGTGAGATTCCTCTTTGATGTTTTGGAGCCTCCATAAAACCACAGAATATTGGAGGTGAAAAGTCTCAGCAATAATTTTTTTTCACCCAGTGACACTAAACTGAGGCTTAGAAAAGGACAGGAAATTGTTTAAGAAAACAGAGACTTTGTTCCAAGAGTTGTACTAAATTTTAAGTTCCTTGACTCAATTGATGCTTAAGGTATTAGAGGATTTCACAATGAGACATAAATGGAAATTATTATCTCACTAGAGTTCTCCTAACTGAATATTAATAAGAGGTTTAATAGTTAACTAAGTCTGTGAATTAGTGGCTACTATGTTAGCTTCTTGGAGATTCCCAATACCCATTTTCAGAGCTCAGAGAAATCTCACAAATATATACACACCTGATTTTATTTAAGTGTTTCCCAAACTTACTTGACTGTAGAATCATTTTCCTTCTGGCCACATATTATCACTCTAGTAAACACTTACTTTTTGCAGAATATAGTTTGGAAGAATTGAGTTTGACCATTCTAATTGGATACTTGTCTTCTTCACCAACAGGGTCACCATGTATGCGCCCAGCTCGATGCTTATAATATGGTATACTTACCTGACTGTATTTACCCCTATTAAACTGTAAATTCATGTAGAATGTGATGTGCTTAGCATTGTGTCTCCCTTGTAAGAAAACAAATGTTCAATAATTATGTCATCACTGCTCCCACAGGCATACCCACCATATTTTTCAGCAATTCCAATACTCAGAATGCCAATCCTAATATTAACTTGCCTTTCTACTAGCCTTGTTCTCCTCAGTATTGCTCCTCTTTCTATACAGATGATAGCCCTGCAAAGAGTTGAAAATGCTGACTATTTCTCCCTTTCCCTCATAAGTCTGAACCTCTCCCCATTAAATACTCCTAGGTACGCTTTTTATCTGCAAGATGTAAAGTCTTCTCATCAGTCCGGCAAGTGACTCCAGTTAAAACCATGAGCTTTTATACAGTTAGACAAACCTAGGTTCAGTTTTTAGCTACTCCATTTGTCAGTAGAGATTTGAGATTTTTGAAAAGTGCATGGCCTTTGTAAATCTCTGTTTTCTTGACTAACTTACAAGGGGTATTTATATCTAGCTTGTAAAATCAGCCTTATAAAACTGTGGTGAGAAATAAATAAGAATATATATATGGCCTGTATCAGTGTGGCCCACTTAGTCCTGGAACTTTTATTTCTAGAACCTTTCTATGTGTAGAAATCTATTCCAAAACAACATCATTTGGACTTCTACTGTGAACATTTGATTAAATAAACAACAAAAAAATAAAGTATACAATTAAAAGAGGTAATTGTGTTCTATTTCTGACCACTTCCAGATTAATTGTGTTCCAGGTCTTCCTCATATGTTATGAAGTTACCATTTGATTTCTCCTTCTTTCCATCCTGATTACTTCACACCTTTACAGGTGTTCTTGACAGCACTCCACAATAAATTATCCTGCATGATCTCCAGTTAAAGTTTGCTTTTCATGGCACTCAACCTGTGATACCCAGAAATAGCATGAAGATTTGTGGGGAAGTGCCCTGAGGTCTTGCAACTGTGGAGAAAGGAGCAAAGTGCTAGTCAATATACCAAGTGATAACAATGTGCCCTTACTTATATTCTCTTCAGGTGGAGAAGTCTGGTTAATACAGGTGTTAAGCAGCTTCAGTGTTACCTGGATTTAATTCTGTTTCTATCTGGACATCAAATTTTTATCTTCTTTTTAAGGATATTTAAATTTCATAAACTTGGGGCTAGGAAATGGAGATAAGAAGGAAGTATGCACTTGTTGAGACATAGTAAAACAGTTCCGGTAAGATGGAGATGGCATCTTACCGGAATTGGGAGATTCTCTGAACGTGAGTTCCCCAAAAGACAATTGCTTTCCTTCCCCCACCCCCCTGCCCACCGCCAGCCGCACTGGTCCAAGGCCCGGGGACCCTCGGTCCCACGCAGGGCCGGATATTGCAACCACGGCTGCTGCTGCGCAGGCAGGAGTCTTGGCTCTCAGCTCCCTCCCTGGCTACATCGTCTTGCCCAGACAAAGCCTCTGGTCACCCAGGGAGGCTCTGGGCACCCGCCCCTCAGAGATACCAATTTCATTTCTGGCTGAAATACCCTGTGAGCGATCCAGGGCTAATCTCACTGCTCACCGCCTGCCCTTTGGAGTTGTGGAGCTCTGGAGCTCTGGAGCTCTGGGCCCACCCTTGTTGAGGCACTCAGTGCGCGAACACATGCTTGTGTAAGGGAACAGCATATCTTGAGGAGGTGCTGATTGGAGGCTTTCAGCACCAGAGGAGGGAACTCCAGACCCCCTCCTCCACCCCAGCCCGCTGGTGGTGACTTGGATCCAGTGCCCAGCTGTGCAGCTGATCCCCGGTGCCTCCCATGCCACCACAGTCCATCAAAGTAGATTGCACAGGGACCCAGACGAGCAGAGAGAAAGGATCTGCGAAAGTGAAACTGCCACCTCGGCCATTCTCCAGGCAGAGATTTGTATTGCCCCGCCCACCTACCAGCAGCCTCCACCTAGATTCCCAAGGTAGCTAAAGAGAAGACAAAGCCCCTCCCCTACGCTGAATCAGACAAAGGCAACTAAGTGTAGCAGACTTCCCTGGAAGCAGGCCAAAAGAAGAAACCCAAGCTGCAGTAAATGTAGCTGTCTGCAATGAAAGTAAGGGGAGAGACTGGAGATCAGAGATGAAGAGACTTTAGACACTCAGGAAAGATTCCAGAGCTAGTCTGATTTCTTATTTTGACTTTTGATTTTATCATTTTGTTTGTTTTTCTCACTTCTGTTTGCTTATTGACTTACACTATCTGTTTATGTTAGGCAAAACGCATCAAAAGGCATGATTTTATTGGTCTGCCTTTGTGTAGCTACCAGTATTCTCTAGGGAATTTTCCTTGTGTGTTTTTTTTTCACTTCTCTCTGGCCTGGTGTCTCTTTTTCACCTGTTAGTTGGTATGTATGTCTGTCCTCCCTCACACTCTTCTTTCATTCTAACTTCCTATTGACCCCTCTTTCCTCCATTATTTTCCTCTTCTGTACCTCCTTTTGTTCCAGGGACCAAACCTACATTCCCCTGCACAGACAGATTGTAAGGCATTGGGAAATAGGTTTCAATGGGCTCATACACTGGTTGGTGGATGCTGAAATCAGCATATAGATTCTGAATCATAGCTTTCCCTCAATTAAACCTCAAAACTGCAAAAAGTACAGCCTGCAGCCCACACTCCAACCTCAAAAGTGAACAAAG